>PYUH01000271.1:2440817-2665762 GCA_016808085.1 Suaeda aralocaspica
TTCATCCATTTCATTACTCTTTATATAAAATAATAATATTCAAAATCAATATAGTATCTTTTGAAATTTGCTTCAAAACAAATTATAAAAATTCACAATCAAAATATAGTTCGATGTTAATTTTATGTCTTGCCATTCAATTCATTTCATGCAACTAACTTGAGAGAGTGTCAGCACATTATANCTAACATGAGAGAGCGTCAGCACATTATCTCATATCAATTGAAATTTCAGGTTTCCAAAACGGGTTATTATTAAACCCGGATGGCCTAATTTAATTATCACATCCAATCACTTTTCTAAACTTTTGTCAGTTTTCAAACACTAGTGATCACTTTATTATACATACTTCATGAATGGTCATGAATATTAATATGATGTGATATAATAACACTAACATGTGTTTCTTCCTATACGTGGCAAGACTAATACTTTATGCATTAATCATTCATACTCTACTGGAGCATTGATTATTATCATGATACATGCTAATCGTGTTGGATATTTTATACTCTTTTGGAGTATTGTATATAATCTTTGTACATATCAATTTACTAAACATAATCACTTTAGGAGATCCATCAAATGTATCACCTTCTTGAATTTGTCATTATCAATTATTGTTGCTCTGTTCCTTTGTTAAATATTCTTGTCTCTAGAATCTACTAATCTAACACGCTTCAGGCGTGCTCTAGGTTCATTAGCAAATGACTTTCATTGTCATTCTAAGACATCAATTCTAATAGGAGCATGTAAAGTTGATATATGATCAATAACATTAATTCAAATCCACCTTCAGGATGGTGTCATTCTAAACTTTTAATTATATTATGTGGGCACCTCTAATAAATAAATCAATAAATCATTGATATTTAAACCGGGTTTTTCACAAGGTCATGCTCAATTTGTATTTATTTATTATTTTTATTTTAACTCATCAAACTACTTTTTATTCAAATAGATAATGAAGAGAAAACAAGAATATAAGATGGAATCGAATATAGAGTAATTCTTAATTCAATGTATGTTAATATCACCACATTAATATAGAAAACATGACTATGGTCATTACAAACTATAATCCACCAACTAATTAACATAATTCACTCTCGTCAAAAACCACTAAATAAGAATTGCTCACAAAAAAATCTTTAAACTTATTTAAGGTCAATAAAAGTCATTTATGTGGTAAAAAAGTTGACTTTACACAAATATATATAATTTCACTCGTAAAAGTAATTCACGTTCACAAACGAATTACAAGTAAATAATTTTGTTAAAGTTCATTTCTTTATTTAATTAATTAATGGAAAAAATAACGATACTTTGATTAACATTCAAACATTATATTAATATTCTCTATATTTGTCATTTTAATATTCACATTAGCGTTCTTAAGTATCTATTCACTAACATGGTATATTTATTTATATAAGTCTCATTTATATATTACTTGTCATGTATTATAGTTAGATTATATATTATTCTCTTTATTTTTCTTTCTACACTTGTCTAATTCCATGCTTATATTATATGGAGTAGTTATTTTAATTTTCATCATTACCAATATGCATTACAATAAAGTATATTTATTAATTGAATAATTTTTACTTATTTTACTAATTTGTAATATTGTCTTTATAGTGAATATTCCATGTACTTTAAAGTATAACGTTATATTATTCAAGAGACGTGTGATTTGTAACGTGTATATTAAAATAATATGTAATAATATTATTGCATGGAATAAATCGTGACTTTGAAAATTATCTCAAGTATCCATTGTAGTAACGTATATTAATAGTGACTTGATATATTACATGTTTTTTTTTAAGAGAATATAAAATCAAAGAATACATATACAAAAATAAAATACATAATAACAAGTATGACATCGTTATATTTCTTTTTCTTCATTGAAACATCCTATATATTTTGTTAAAATAAGCGGGGTAATATAACGTTAGTGAATAGTGATACTTATGAAAATAAATATATATCGAGACATGTTGAAAGATGGTATGGCATTTCATGATTGATAACATTTGTTTTTTTATATATAATAGAAATAAGTTTGTACGTATATGTTATAATTCATTATTAACATAAAAAAAAAAACAATTTTGTATTGCAATATCAATATCGAAAGAACCTTTTCATAAGCATTATTAGATTAGAGACTGCATACCTTTTGTAGTCTATGAATATGACTTGATAGAAACTGATTCAACTATGATAGAACTATCGTGTTGATAACGTGTTATGAAATATAGAAAGTGAGAGTATAGATACTTAAGAGAATATAGAATTTGTATTATTCAAGTGTCTCTACTCCACACTAGGAGCCCTCTATTTATACACATGACTACCTTGTAATTCCCTAAGAACATTGAAAGGTCATAAGTGACTATAATGAAGGGAGTTACATGGGGGAGTAAAATCATAAGTTACAAGAGTATTTACATAGGAAACTTATGGTGAGAATTATGATGAGAATCAACATATGGGGAATATGGACATCCACCATTATGAAAGAATTATAACAAATCTGAAATTTTTATAAAAACAAGTTAAAATAAGTTTTAAGTGTTCATATTTTGCTAGTATGATCACATATTAATTCTACGATGTTACATATGATTTTTAGTATGTTTCATGAAGTTTAAAAGTGATTTTAAGCATGTTTAACATGCTGTCCAGATTTAATAAAGTGAATAATTAGGCTTTTAAAGTATGTAATTAGCATGAATTGACCATATAAATTAAGTAATACATTGTATGATTGATTTATGTTGTTTTTGATGTTTTTCAAGGAGTTTTGGCAAGTTTAAATTGCTGTTCACTTTTCTAAAGTGTCATAAAATTTATATTAAGGTTTTATAAAGCATAAATAAGTCCCGAAAACCAAGTAATCATACAATAGAAAATTAAAGTGTAGTATGGAATTGAATTGAGACCATATAAGGAATGTTTTGGACAAGTTTCCAGTATAAAAGTTAGTTTGGAGTTGTTGTAGAACTTAGTCAACAAGGTTTTAATTTAGTTTCGGTTTTCTTTATTTAGGATACTTTGACTTAGTCAACTTTTAGAAGTTTTGGCGGAACACCACTATTTTACAAGGTAAGTAAGTACTAAAGGCAAACATAAAGAGCTAGAATTCATGCTTGGATGATTTCTTTATGATATGTAATATCGTTATGCTTGTTTGAGTCATGAATTTATGTGCATGACGAGTTTTATTAAAAGCATGATTTTATAGTATGTTGACATTCCATGTTAAATAGCAATATAAATTTTTATAAGATTGAATTGGAATGTTATGATCAGTTTAATTTGGCCAATAGTTTATTATTAAAGGAAGGAAGTTATTTTTAAGATGGTTACTTACTTAATCAACAATAAAAGTAGTTGTGAATTTTTTTGTTCACATGATTAAAAAGAGTTATGAGCAATTATTTTATACATGTTGCCACTCACAGTTTAATGTGTGGTCAAGGAGGAAGTAAATAGGTAGCCACTCATAGTTAAGGTGTGGTAAAGGAAGTTCAGTTTAATTAAATGACACACATGTGATTAATTTTCAATCACCTTAAATTGAAGATAATTAATATGGCTTGCTTGATGTGATGCATGTTTTCGTGTGATGTTGTATGTGAGTCATAACATTGTTAAACTGGTTAATCACGTAAAGTGTAAGAGAATTTTCCTCAAAACTCTGGGAATGTATATACCTTAAGTATGAACAATGGGGGGGAGTGGTATGGAACAGTGATCTATGACTTCTACTTGGAGTACAAGACGTTGTACTCTTTTATATTTATAATGCACTAGAATTCCGTCACTTTATGTGACATAGTAATACCTTCTTGGAGTTGCTCTCAAGTTGTTGCCCATTAGGGTGATTTTTAAGGAACAAACCCGTTTGATGTAGAATCCACAAGTTTAAATATAGTAATTAATCGAACCGGCCCGGATCGGGTTCGGCGGATCGGAATGTAAAAAAAATTTTGACCTGGACTGGACCTTAATTCATTCCGGTCCAGACCTGGACCAGACCTGAATATACAGGTCCAGACCCAGACCGGACCTGTTAGACCTGTTTTATACTACCTCCGTTTCCAATTAGTTGCAACAATTGCATATTTTATATCTCACAAATAATATCCAATTGTTGCAACTAATAGGAAACTGAGGTAGTATTTTTTTTGCTCTTTCAATTGAAAATTTTAATAAAAAACCTGTTGGATCGGTTGGACCTGTTGTTACTTATTTTAGAGACTTACAGTTCAAACATAATAACATAGAATCTAGATTAACGACATACAATATAATTTGTAATGATTACAAACATCAAAGTACTCAAATACTTCTAACCACATTACAACTTTACAAGTTTTAATTATTAGTTTTGGAAAAAAAATATTTTTAATAATTATTCAGGTCCGCCGGTCCGGACTTGAAAACCCCGGTTTTGGACCGGATCGGAAGACCGGCACCTCAAATTTTTTTTTGGACCTTGACCGGAATCGCCAGTCCGGTTCAGTTTCAGGTCCAGACCGGACCTTTGCTCAGCCCTATATGCATTGGTAAAAGGTTGTCAAAGGTAAGATGTGTGTATGTTTTATTTCATGTTGTTCTGTTGCATAGTCTTTAGTAGTTATGTACCCAGCTTTGCTGACTGTTTGTTTTGTGTGAATGGCTTTGTCGTGGACTTGGCCCTACAATGACCCACTTGTTGGTGAGTAGTTGTCTAGTATAAGAAAAGCTACAAGTGCAAGTGGGCATATGTAATTTCATGAGGGGCTGGAGTGAGAGCGCTTGCTGTGTTTTGTAGCTTTATTTATTTTGCCTATGAATTACTAACGTTTATTGGAATGTTGTTTTATTTTTTTTGTAAAGATTTTAGTTTTGGTTTTAAGGGCCATTAATATGGTTCTGAAGTGTAATAAAGTTTAAAGTTGATTTTTATTTTGAGATTGTTTTGAAGTTTAGTTTTAAATTGGATTTTGGTTTTAAGACTTCCGCTGTAGTCCTTGGATAAATGCCTTAGCTGTTATCACGACGGCGGTAATACTTTGGGTTTCCCATATATAGAAGTTTTAATAAATATAATTCATTAATATTTATAATATTTTTTCCGAAAAAATATAAAGTAGGAAGTTAGGAAATTCCAGAGTGTTACAAAGTGGTATTAGAGCTTAATTAGATTTTGAAATAAAATAAATTTTATTTTTGGGGGTACCCTAAGTTTTATTTTTGGAAAGAGGAATTTCTTATTTTGGAAAGTTTTTGAAAATGGATTTTTTCTAAAAATAGTAATTTCTGAAAATGGAAAGTTTTGAAAGATAAATTATGTGTGCAAGTATGCAAGGAATTTAAGTATGTATTATGTGTTATTGCTTTAATACCATGCGGTGACCTTGGGTATGAAGTTTGGGCATGTAGTATAGACTTTATTTATGTTCATTTATGCATTAAAGTTCATGTTTTAAGGTGTTGCTTATGTGAATAGTTGTGTAAAGGAAATTGTATGATAGCCACAAGACCCCTTTTGTAGAATTGCTAGTTTGTTTTGTTTTGGGAAGGATGGACCATTAGTCTTAAGTTTTGTGAAGGATGTCATATAGTTTGCCTAGCAAAGACACATAAATAGGAACCTTGGAGAAGAAAGACTACGAAACTCCACCCCAGTATGTCTGGAAAATACGGTTTTATAGTTAGTATATGAGTACTGTGTTGAAGTTGCCACTATGGGATCAGCCCGACCATGTATCAGCCTTAATTGTTAAGTGCTTGCCCGACCGTTCATCCTATCTAGAAATCAAGGCAAAGTTTAGCGATTTCCACTTTGCTGGAGGACTTTCGAACTATTCTAGACGAAATGAGAAAGTGTTTTATGTTATAAGTTTATGTTGTTCTAACCTAGAGTTAGACATGATTTAATATAAAGGTCTATTCCTCTACAGAAGAAATAGTATGGCTGAACGTAACAACAATCAAATGAATGAAGTAGTGAGGCAATTAGTTACTGTAGCTGAACAGTTAGCTGTCAGAGGAAATGGGAATGGTAGTGACCCTGCTGGGGAACTTTTCAAGAAGATTTATCAAAGTAAGCCACCAGCTTACCAAGGAGAGCACAATCTAACTATTCTAGAGAGATGGTTGAGAGAGTTTAATAAGTTGTTTGGGGCAATTGGCTGCCCAGAGGAGCTTAAGGTGAACCATGCTGTTTACTATCTGAGAGGAGAAGCTGATCTATGGTGGTCACAAAATGAGGCTGTAATAAGGGCTTTACTAGGATTTAATTGGGATATGTTCCAGGAGCAAATTCGTAATAAGGTCTATCCCGCGTTTCTTCAGAAACAAAAAGCTGAGGAGTTTCTAGAGCTTAAGATGGGAAGTATGTCTGTCACTGAGTACTACTCTAAGTTTATAGAATTGTCTAGGTTTGCTCCGGAAGTTGTAGCAACTGGGAGGTTAAAGGCTAGTCGTTTGGAAAGAGGGTTACCCTTAGACCTTCTGTCACAATTAGCTGGACAAATCTTTGAATCTTTGGATGAGTTATATGGTAGAGCTACACACCTGTATGCCATAGACCAAAAGAAGAAGAAGGTACAGAAGGAAGGTGAGACGAGGGAGAAAAGGAAGGATGGTGGAGGAAACTTCAAACAACAGGGCAATCATGGTGGATTTAAGAAACCTCGTTTCAACAACAACTTCCAGGGTAATCGAGGAAACTTTGGGAAGCCTACTTCTGGAAATGGGAATAGAGCTCAAGTGACTAGTCTAGGAGGGCATGTGTATTATTACAGAAGTGTCCTAACAATCACCCAGGAAAGGACTGTGCGGGGAACCCAGTGACTTGTCGGTTGTGTAACAAACTTGGATACCGTGAGTATGAGTGAGAACAAAGGAAAGGAGGGACAAAATTCTCAAGCTAGGGGGAATTCAGTTGGGGGACAGCAAAAGGGTTTCCAAGGAAATATGGGAAGAAAGGTGACACCTCAAGCCGAGAATAGGAATGGGAGTGGGAATGGAGGAGGACAGACTAAGACCACAAATACTGGCAAGCTGAATGTGATGGCTCGAAGTGAAGCTGATGTGAATAAGGATGTGATTACTGGTACTTTTTCTATTCACTCTCTTCCTGTTAAAGTTTTGTTTGATTTTGGTGCAGCGTATTTTTTTCTATCCATTAAGGTTCTAGAAAAGTTAAAGTGTGGTTGGGAAAAGTAGATACAATAGATATGTCAATAGTGTTAGATTCAGGACAAGAAGTGCAGTGTTCAAGGAGATTACAGGATGTTCCTATTGAAATTGAGGGAGTAAAGTTTAAGGTTAACCTAATCGAGTTTGATTTAGGTGACCTATAAGTGATCCTAGGGATGGATTGGTTGAGTAAGCATAAGGCTGAGATTTTATGTGAGCCACAGAAGATCTCTTTAATGAATAAGAGTAAGAAGGTGAGCTATTGGAGAGCAAGAAGACCAAAACACAACAAAATAGTGTCAGTAATGAGGTTTGCTAGGTTTGTGAAGAGAGGTTTTCCCATTTACCTTTGTAGTGTGAGAGATGTGGATCATGTTGAGACTGCTTAGCCCGAGGATATTGAGGTAGTAAGGGACTTTCTTGACGTATTTTCGGAGGAGATTCCAAGGATGCCACCTAAACGAGAAATTGATTTTACTATAGACTTAGTTCCAGGAACAAAACCTATTTCCAAAGCACCCTATAGGATGGCGCCTGCAGAAATGAGTGAATTGGAGGAGCAGTAACAAGAGTTGTTGGAAAAAGGTTACATTAGGCCTAGTGCTTCACCTTGGGGAGCACCAGTACTGTTTGTAAAGAAAAAAGATGGGAGTTTGAGGTTATGTTTTTACTATAGGGAGCTGAATAAGATGACAATAAAAAATAAGTATCCTTTACCAAGAATTGTTTGATCAATTAAAAGGAGCCATTGTGTTTTCGAAGATTGATTTGAGGTCAGTATAGCATCAATTGAGGATTGGTAATGATGACATACCGAAAACGACTTTTCGTACGAGGTATGGACACTATGAGTTCACGGTTATGCCTTTTGGGTTAACTAATGCACCAGCAACATTCATGGACTTAATGAATAGAAATTTCCAACGATTTTTGGATAGCTTTGTGGTTGTTTTCATTGATGACATCTTAGTGTACATTAAGAGTAAAGAAGAACAAGTGGAACATTTGAGGACAATTTTGATGATATTAAGGGAAAATAAATTGTATGTTAAGTTCTCGAAATGTGAGTTCTGGTTGGAGAAAGTAGCATTCTTGGGGCATATTGTGTGAAAAGAGGGAGTCGAAGTAGATCCAGCCAAGGTTGAAGTAGTAAAGGAGTGACCTACACCTAAGAATGTAGCAGATGTACAGAGTTTTTTGGGGTTAGCAAGTTATTATAGGAGGTTTGTGAAGGATTTTTCAAGGATTGCTAAACCAATGACGTCGTTAATGAAGAAAGACTGTAAGTTTGAGTGGAGTGATAAGTGTGAAGAGGCATTTTAGACCTTAAAGGGGCATTTGACTACAGCTTCTGTGCTGACTTTGCCGGATGGAAGTGACTCTTATGATGTGTATAGTGATGCTTCTAAAAATGGTTTGGGATGTGTGTTAATGCAAAATAGAAAAATGATTGCATATGCTTCAAGGCAATTGAAACCATACGAGGCAAACTACCCTACTCACGATCTGGAGTTAGCAGCGATCGTGTTTGCTTTGAAAATATGGAGATTTTACTTGTATGGGGTAAAGTGTAGGATATACACAGACCACAAGAGTTTAAAGTAATTTTTCACTCAAAAAGATTTAAACATGAGACAGAGGAGATGGCTTGAGTTGATCAAGGATTATGACTTGGATATTCGATACCATGAAGGGAAGGCCAATGTGGTCGTAGATGCCTTAAGTCGAAAAACGAGACATGGTGTAAATACCTTGGTGGTTGCTAATGAACTATGTAAGGATATAGAAAGATTGAGCTTGGAGATAGTGAAGGAAGGAGATTTGGAAGGAATTTTTTATAATCTTAGCATCCAACCAACAATATTTGAGGAAATTAAGAAGAACCAGAAGGGGGGTGTGAAATTGGACAGAATTAAGGAAAAGTTGAAAGCAGGAAAAGCTATGGACTTTAAGATTCATGAGGATGGAAGTTTAAGGTATTAAGGAAGGTGGTTTGTACCACAAAAATGTGAGGATTTGAAACAAAGAGTCATGGAGGAGGGTCATAATACCCCGTATTCAGTGCATTCTAGAGGTGATAAGTTGTATAAGGATTTAAAGAAGATGTATTGGTGGCCTAGGATGAAGAGAGAAGTGGCTGAATTTGTGAGCAAGTGTCTTACTTGTCAAAAGGTGAAATTTGAGCATAAGAGACCACAAGGAGAGACCGCTTGAAATACCAGGATGGAAATGGGATTGCATATCTATGGACTTTGTGACTTGCTTGCCAAAGTCGAAGAATCAAAATGATACCATATGGGTTGTAGTGGATAGACTTACTAAATCACCTGTGTTTATACCCATGAAAGAGACTTGGAAAATGGAACACCAGGCATAGGCTTACATAAAATATGTTGTGAGGCTACATGGAGTTCAAAAGGATATCGTGTCAGATAGGGATTCTAGGTTTCTTTCGAAATTTTGGAAAAGTGTCCAGGAGAACTTTGGTACAACATTGAAGATAAGTACAACTTTCCATCCAGAAACTGATGGAGAAACAGAGAGAACCATACAAACCTTAGAGGACATGCTAAGGGCTTGTGTAATGGATTTTCAAGGGAATTGGGAGGATCACTTGGATCTCATTGAGTTTTCATACAACAGTAGTTACCATGCAAGTATTGGCATGGCACCTTTTGAGGCTTTGTACGGAAGGAAGTGTAGAAGCCCTTTGTGTTGGAATGACATAAGTGAGACACTGATTCTAGGACCTCAATTGATAGAAGAAACCACAGAGAAAATTCATACAAGCAAACTTTCAAGCAGCACAAGATAGACAAAAGTCCTATGCGGACCAAAAACGCCAAGAAGTTGTGTTTGAAGTTGGCGATAAGGTGTTACTTAAGGTATCACCAATGAAAGGAGTAATGAGGTTCGGAAAGAAAGGAAAATTAAGCCCAAAATACATAGGACCCTGTGAGATCTTGCAAGGGGTTGGAAAAGTAGCCTATAAATTAGAATTACCAATGGAGTTTAGCAAGGTTCACAATGTCTTTCATGTGTCTCAACTAAGGAAGTATATTCCGGATGAGTCACATGTGTTACAGCCTGAAACAATAGAGTTAGACCAAAGTTTGACCTATGAAGAGAGGCCAATTAAGATCCTAGACAGTAAAGTCAGGGATAATTGTAGAAAAAGTGTCAAAATAGTGAAGGTGTTGTGGTCTTATCAAGAAATCGAAGAAGCTACTTGGGAAGTCGAAGATATGACGAGAGAAAAATACCCAGAGCTATTTCAGGTTAGTAAGTAGAGTTACGGGGACGTAACTCGATTTTTAAGGGGGTCAAAAGCGACCTGTTTTTCGCGCGTTTTTACCCTCAATTTTGTAAGTTTTTATAAGTTTCTGAGACTTTTAAGTAAGAGTTTTATGTTGGTCTACTAAAATGTTGTCAAGTAAGTGTTTAAGGTCTACAACAACATAGTATTATAATAAGAAAGTTTGAAGTAAAAAGTAGTCTATATTCAAATTCCATACGCTAGTCTACATAAAGTTTCGGGACGAAACTTCTTTTAAGAGGGGTAGACTGTAATACCCCACATTTTCACGTATTTTAAGGAAGTATGTTTGTATTTTATACGAATAATTTTAATATTTTTATTGAAAAATTATGTTCAATAAGAATATTAAATGGGAAAAAATAATAATAATAAGCTTTAATTAAAAATAACTATTTGTGTTTATAAATAATATTTTATGTTTTATAAAATATTTTAAAAGGCTTCTAAAAATAGAATTTTCAAGAGTTTCCTAATTTATTTTGAGGCAAGGGCCTAAAGGTCATTTCCACTTGTTAGGATAAGTATGGGCTTTTCCAAATCCTACTTTGGGGCCTATAAATACCCTTTAAAACCCAAATTTTCAGATTTCATTCATCATAGTTGTTATTAGGATTCCAAAAATCTAGAGGGAGAAAGAGAAAAAAAAAAGGAGAGGGAATTCCCGAAAAAAAAAAACAGTTCGGTTTTCGGGAAAAGAGAGAGAGAGAGAGAGAGAGAAAGATCGGTTTTTTTGGGAGCTCGTGCCTCGGGATGCACACCACTTCCTGCCACCTCGCACCTCCCCTTATTTCGGTAATTTCGGACCGTTAAAAAAATTAAACTTCAATATTATGATCATGAATTGTTGTTGTGTGAATTTATGATGATTTTATGAAGTTTAGATTAATTTTTAAAGGCTTTGAATATAAAATAAATTGCTGTCTAAATTTTGTAGTTGTGAAATTCAATAGAATAAATATTATGAACATGTTTTGGCTTATGAAAAATTATTCTAAAGCATAGATTGGTTTCATAATGATGTTAGTTGATTGTAAAAGAGTTTTGCCATGAATTTATGATGTTTTTATAAGTTTTCCATGACTTTAAAGTTAATTAATAAATCTGAAATTTTTATAAAAACAAGTTAAAATAAGTTTTAAGTGTTCATATTTTTGCTAGTATGATCACTTATTAATTCTATGATGTTACATATGATTTTTAGTATGTTACATGAAGTTTAAAAGTGATTTTAAGCATGTTTAACATGCTGTCCAAATTTTATATAAAGTGAATAATTAGGCTTTAAAAGTATGTAATTAGCATGAATTGACCATATAAATTAAGTAATACACTGTATGATTGATTTATGTTGTTTTTGATGCTTTTCAAGGAGTTTTGGTAATTTTAAATTGTTGTCCACTTTTCTAAAGTGGCTTAAAAAATTAAGGTTTTATGAAGCAGAAATAAGTCCTGAAAACCAAGTAACCATACAATAGAAAATTAAAGTGCAGTATGGAATTGAATAGAGACCATGTAAAGAATGTTTTGGACAAGTTTCCAGTATATAAGTTAGTTTAGAGTTGTTGTAGAACTTAGTCACCAAGCTTTTAATTTAGTTTCGGTTTTCTTTATGTAGGAGACTTTGACTTAGTCAACTTTTAGAAGTTGTGGCGGAGCACCAATATTTTACGAGGTACGTAAGTACTAAAGACAAACATAAAGAGCTAGAATTCATGCTTGGATGATTTCTTTATGATATGTAATAATATTGTTTTGCTTGTTTGAATCATGAATTTATGCGCATGACAAGTTTTATTAGAAGCATGATTTTATAGTATGTTGACATTCCATGTTAAATAGCAATAAAAATTTTCCTAAGATTGAATTGGAATGTTATGATCAGTTTAATTTGGCCAGTAGTTTATTATTAAAGGAAGGAAGTTATTTTTAAGTTGGTTAGTTACTTAATCAACAAGAACGGTAGTTGTGAATTTTTTCACATGATTAAAAGGAGTTATGATAAATTATTTTATACATGTTGCCACTCACAGTTTAATGTGTGGTCAAAGAGGAAGTAAAAATTTATCCACTCACAGTTAACGTGTGGTAAAGGAAGTTCAGTTTAAGTAAAGGACACACATGAAAATAATTTTCAATCACCTTAAATTGAAGATAATTAATATGGCTTGCTAGATGTGATGCATGTTTTCGTGTGATTTTGTATGTGAGTCATAACATTGTTAAACCGGTTAATCACGTAAAGTGTAAGAGTATTTGCATCAAAACTCTTGGAACGTATATACCTTGAGTATGAACAATAGGGGGAGTCATATGGAACAGTGATCTATGACTTTTACTTGGAGTACAAGACGTTGTACTCTTTTATATTTATAATGCGCTGGAATTCCGTCACTTTATGTGACATAGGAATACCTTCTTGGAGTTGCTCCCAAGTTGTTGCCCATTAGGGCGATTTTTAAGGAGGAAACTAGTTCGATGCAGAATCCACAAGTTTAAATATAGTAATTAATTTGTTGAGTCTATGCAGTGGTGAAAGGTTGTCTAAGGTAAGATGTGTGTATGTTTTATTTCATGTTGTTCTGTTGCATAGTCTTTAGTAGTTATGTACTCAGCTTTGTTGACTGTTTGTTTTGTATGAATGGCTTTGTCTTGGACTTGGCCATACAATGACCCACTTGTTGATGAGTAGTTATCTAGTATAAGAAAAGCTACAGGTGCAAGTGGGCATATGTCATTTAATGACGGGCTAGAGTGAGAGAGCTTGTTGTGTTTTGTAGCTTTATTTATCTTGCCTATGAAGTACTAACGTTTATTGGAATGTTGTTTTATTTTTTTTTTTTTTAAGATTTTAGTTTTGGTTTTTAAGGGCCATTAATATGGTTCCGAAGTGTAGTAAAGTTTAAAGTTCATTTTTATTTTGAGATTGTTTTTAAGTTTAGTTTTAAATTGGTTTTTGGTTTTAAGACTTCTGCTGTAGTCATTTCATAAATGCCTTAGCCGTTATCACGGTGGTGGTAATACTTTGGTTTTTCCGTATTTAGAAGTTTTAATAAATATAATTCATTAATATTTATAATATGTTTTTCTGAAAAATATAAAGTAGGAAGTTAGGAAATTCCAAGGTGTTACAACGACCCATTTTAATGGCGCGTAGTTGTCTAGAATAAAGAGAAAGCTACAGGTACAGGTGGACATAGTCTATCATATTGAGATTGAGTAATGAGCGCTTGCATTGTTGCTTTTGTGACTTGTATTGGACTTGTTGTTTATTTTTGTTATTCACTTTGATTTCAAAGTTTCAAAAGTTTATTTGGATTTTGAAGGGCCGATGTTTCGATTCCGAGTTGTAATAAAATTTTACTTGAATTTGTTTTGAAAGTTCTTTTGAGTTTTATTTTGGCTTTAAAGTAATAAGACTTCCGCTATATTAATTTGATAATAGCCTTAGCCGTTATCACAATGGCGGTAATTAAGAGGGTGCAGGAATTTACGGTTCTGATTTTCCGGTACAATTTTTTCCGTTTCCGATTCTTAAAACCGGAATTCTTATCCAGATTTTAGAAATCCGGAAAAAACCGTGGAATTCCGGATTTTAATTAAGGGCACTTTTTTATTTTGTAACACTATGGGCTGCCCATTTTCTTTTCCCATTCTCAAGGCCCAATGTAATAAACCCTAAACTCTTTCAATTTCTCAGAATCTCAATCTCTCATCTCCTATTCTCTACCTCTCAAAATCAAACAAACCCTAATTTCCCAAACAAGGCCAACGAACCGCCTGAGTCCGGTTGTCGGCGCCGACACCACCGCTGACGACACCTTTAGAAAGACAAAATCGCATATAATCTACCATTACTCCATAAGTAAGTGGGTTTTTTTTTAGTTTAATTCGTTTTTTTTCTCTAGTTAATTATTTTTACTTGATTTTAATTCGTTTTTATTGATTTTAATTGGGTTTTATTGCTTTTACTTCATAAACTCAACTATTTAGGTCACTTGATTTAGTTTGTTTAAATTATTTCGAATTTTCTATAATATAATATTTCATTTATCAAATTATAAATTATCTTTATTCTGTTTTTGTTTTCGTTTTAGATTTTGCTAATTATTCAAATCGATTAAAAATATAGTTGAATTAACATTTTCATGATCAATTTTGGTTATTCAATAATTTCTATCAATTATGTTGTTTTTGGACTTTAACCGTTAGTAATCAAATTAATTTTTGAAATTTCTGCTATTATTCACCATGAGTGATTAATTGCAATTTTTAATGTGAATTAGGTACTTAATAAGAATCGAAGATGTATTTGCAATTTTACATCAACGATAACGGCGACAAAGTCTACACTACTAAGGTATACCTTTTTTTTCTTTTTTTTTCTTGTTGATTTTGATTTGTATTACTGAAGTTATTGAATATGATATATAAAGGGTTACTTTTAGCTTATCGATACGAGTTGTTGATGATTTTCGGCTTTTCACCGCATCAAGTTGATTTATGGTGTTTTGAGTACTTGAAATAATGTCTGGGTTACATTTCGTTGTATTATGTGTCTTTGCTAAAGTGCTATTGCGAGTTGCAAGATATGTGAAGTTTGAATCTTTCATGAAGTCACCTGTTTTTTTTATTTTAGTTTGTGTGATTAATTTTAGTGTTCTGTTTATGATGGCTTCTTAATCGAAGTTTTTGATTTTATGTCATATATGATTGCAGAAGGAATCGCCTGTCGGTAAGGCCACACAATCAGCTCATCCAGGTAAAATTGCTTCTGTTTTACGGAGTAATTCTTAATGTTCTATATAAATTTATATATGTGCTTATACCTAGGCTTAGTTGATGCACCGAAGAAGTCACTGTTTAGTGAAATTAAAGTTCTTATGCTCACTCTACGTCGATTTAATGAGGCCTATTTAAAAATTGTTATGCTTAAGCTTTTAGTTGGCTACTAGCTTGTGATCCATGGGTAATTGGAATGGTTTCATACTTGTGTCATCTTTATGGATGGTAAATGGTTTTGTTTCATTTTCATTTCACGTGCTTCTGGAATTTTTTTAAGCACCTTTGATCTTTACCGGTCCATGCAATGTACAACCAATGCTATTTCTTTGTCCATGTGCGAGTTAATAAGCAAATGGGCAAAGAAGTAGGCCTTGGTTGTACGGTTGTACCATGGATAAGGTAAAGCTGGCACTGAATGACTGATCGATCGGTAGAAGAAAATTGATGTGAAACTTTTAGATATCATAGTAGCTATTGGAATCTACCTTGGTATTTTGGGTTTAAATCAATTTTTACTACTATTTTCTACACTTTTTGGCATTGCCTCACCATATAGTTTTCATTCACTTTGCAGCTCGTTTTTCTCCTGATGACAAATTCTCAAGGCAGAGAGTTCTGTTAAAGAAGCGCTTTGGACTCTTGCCTACCCAACAGCCTCCTCAGAAGTACTGATGAAGGATGGCATGCTCTGCTTGTAATCGATGCTTGCAATTTTGCTCATTACCGCTATGGAATGTTAAGAAGTACTGATTTGTTAGTGTAATATTTAGTGATCTTCAATGTAGAGACTAAAAACACACTAAATATTGCGATGTAGACATTTTATGGTTGCAATTTTAGAAGAGTTCTATCATGATATGTCTTTTTTAATTCTCCATCTCTCCTTTTGTGTTTCGCTCTTGCTCGACTTTGCGGTTTATAGAGAGGTAGAATTCAAATATGGATTACTAATCTACATAGATTGAAAAGCCAGTGATTGATTTATTATTATTGAGCATTTGAGCCGACTGTAATGCCACTTTTGGTCATTGCGTAATTTTTCTAGGAGGCTGGCAAGGATTCACAGGTATGGCTATATTCAAGCGTTTCACGTATCTGGTAGGGATACCGGACGGGTACGGGGTACGAATCGGGTACCAAAGTACCAACTTCATACTTTGTCGTTTCCCTGAGATCTAGCTAAATTATTGAAAACCAAAACTAAAATTAAATATAAAAGACTCAATCTTTTCCATACAAGTCTCCATACTAAGACCTCGCAGCTCCAATGTTGAGATCGGAATCTCCACCATTAATTTCATCTTGTGTTCAGTTGAAATTTGTGAGGTGAAATTGGAGAGATGAAATGGTGAAATTGTGAGGGTGAATGTTGATTTGGTTAGTAATGGTGGAAAGGGGTAAGGAAGTAAGGTGACTAGGTGGTTGGAAAATGGTGAGGTGAAACAGTGAGTTCCTAATAGCAAATAAAGCGGCTCACAAAAAATAGGAGCTTGTTATAAAATATTATTATTTTATGGATGTCCATTATACCCCTTAGGTATGATCTAGAATGTTCTGGATACTAGGGTTTATTCTACAGGAAACCCTAGTTTAAGCTTGTATATATATTTGGTACTGAATAAGAAAACAGATCAATTCTCCTCCCCACAAACACTCTCTACTAAAACCCTAGTTTATAACACGTTATCAGCACGATCCCCTTGTAGACTGAGCACATATAATTAAAGGCATTACCAAAGCAAAAGAGGTTAGTATATCCATACATTAACTTATTTTAATTATTGTTTTGCATATGGGTGTGACGTTTAATGATGTGTTTTTCAATATATACAATTTGTTCAACTAATCATGAGGAGTTTGATATGATACATGTCGGATATATGAATATGATATGAAACTTGAAGAATGTTTTATTGATCATGCTTTTGTATTTGTATTTTTTTTTTGTTTTGTTCTTCCTTTCACGGTTCCAATACAAATGTAATATTACTCCTTATATTATCTCATAATTAGTAATATTATAATATTATTATATTACCCTTGCATGTAAATTTTATATGTTCATTATACCTTGAGTGGATGTGATCCTTCAATACTATATACTTTGTGATACTTTCATGACTTGACTTAGATTCTAATATTGACATTGTATATAAATTGGTTTATTATGATCATAGAATATAGTGTTAATTACGTATAATAGTAATTTGTTCGATATTTGATATTAGCTTTATAACATTTTTGTGGTTGACTATCATATATATAGTATGACGATTTGCTACAGTGTGAACTTTTGTGAAANGAAAATTGTTAAAAGATTAATTTTTAAAAAAAAAAAAAAAAAAAAAAAAAAAAAAAAAAAAAAAAGGGCTATTAAATTAAGGTGCATAAATAAAAAGCTATATTTTATTTGAATTGAATTTTAATATGATTTAATTCCAAGTAAAATGTAGCAGCGACCAGACAACCGTAGAGATGGATCCACAGATTAGGTGGCAATTTTAATGCTCCTGTCTACTAATTCCTTCCCACATCTTTTTTTTTTATTTTTCAGTAAATTTGTATTTTCATTTTAATTTTTTATTGAAAAGTTTGAGTATCTTGGGTTAAAGTTTCAATTTTGGGAGTATTTTAATTTGAAGACTGAACATACCATACAATGCATTAATTTGCAAAATAAAGATTGTTACTTTGAAGCAATAAGTTGTGAAATTAACCTAATACAGTACATAGATGAATTTGGTTGTTATTCAATTATTGAATTTCCAGTTTAATTAGATTAGTATTAATTAACTAATTAGGTTAGGACTTTATGAACAACTGCTTTAATCTTTTTGATTCAAAACAATAAATGATTTGACTAAAGTATGAGATTGGATTTTAACAAGTAAGATTACCTCTTCAAGGATATGAATTGACTTTGACGATTGAATTAGCATTCTGATAAAATTTGCTGAGCGACACTCGACGCCAACTGGGCATGGCTCAGATTTTTTTTTCTTAATTTCATGCTCTTTGGTGTAGTCTATTTAAGTGAGACATACTAAGCTAGTGATTTGTTTATGATATGGATCTTGATCATATTAGGCTAATGTAATCGCAAATTTTATAATAATTTCATATACAATGCAATCGCAAATTTTTTTTTTTTTGTCTTTTGTTGATTGTTTGATAATAGGCTAATGTAATTTTACATAGTATATTACTCTGATAATTTTTGTGTTTTAGAATTAAGGCGTGGTTTTACTTGCTTCTGTATATATACATTTATTATATTATATAATAGTTTCTAATTTGTAATATTGTTTCAAAATAGTCAATCATGTCAAACTTAGCCAAACTTGAATTTGCGGCCCTTGATATTACTGGAAAGAATTATTTGTCTTGGGTATTGGATGCTGAAATTCATCTAGATGCAAAAGGTCTTGGAAAAACTATCAAAACAGGAAATCAAGAAAACAGTCAAGACAAAGCTAAAGCTATGATATTCCTTCGCCATCACCTTCATGAGGCCCTTAAGACTGAATATTTAACTGTGAAAGACCCAATGGTGCTTTGGAATAATTTAAAGGAAAGGTACGACCACCAGAAAAATGTTATCCTCCCTCAAGCTCGTTATGAATGGCTTAATTTAAGATTACAAGATTTTAAATCAGTAAGTGAGTATAACTCAGCCATGTTTAGAATCACTTCTAAACTGAAATTATGTGGAGAAAAAATAACTGATGAGGATATGTTGGAAAAGACATATACCACTTTTCACAAGGATAATCTCTTATTGAGTAAACAATATCGTGAAAAGGGCTTTAAAAAATATTCTGAATTGATATCTTGTCTTCTAGTGGCTGAACAAAATGATGAGCTTTTATTGAAAATTCATGAATCACGGCCAACTGGCTCTACTGCATTCCCTGAAGTGAATGCTGCATCCCACAATGGGATACGAATTAACAATAGAGGCCCTGCCAGCAGCAGTGGTCGAGGTCGTGGTGGAAGTCATGGCCGCAGAAGAGGTCGTGGATATTATAGAGGTAGAGGTGGTCATTTCAAAAACTCATATTCTCACCGGAAGTGGGATAATGAGGATGGTAGTAAAAAGCATGAGAAGGCTAAAAGTGAGACTATGTGCTACCGTTGTGGAGGAAAGGGCCACTGGTCTCGTATATGTCGTACACCAAAGCATCTTGTTGACCTTTATCAGCAGTCTCTGAAAAAGAAAGGAAAGAAAGTGGAGACTAACTTGGTATACGAAGATGGCGAAGGTGATTTTGATAATGGTGATACAACACACCTGGAGGTTGCAGATTTCTTCACCACCCCTGAAGGGAATAATTAAGTCAATAATAATTATGTCTATTAACAAATAAAGATTTAGTAGTTTACATTCATAATTTAGGTAGAATAATTTATGTTATTTACTTTGGCTTTGTTATTTTATGCATGAACTTGATAGTTTAATAGTTTGTTTTGTGCTTTAAGACTTTGTTACTTTAATCTTATTTTAGTTACTTTGAATATTTGGATATTTTAGGATATGTTATTTACTTTCTATTATTTTATTTGAAGAACATGAATGCTCTCCAAGCTCAATTAACAATAAATGGTGAAGAAATATGTCTAGCTGATAGTGCAACTACTCATACAATACTTAAAAATAAGAGATATTTTTCTCAATTGATGATGAATAATATAAGTGTGAATACTATATCCGGTAGTGCAAACATTATTGAAGGCTCCGGAAGAGCAACTATATTGATGCCTATGGGAACAAAATTCGAAATTGTTGATGCTTTGTACTCCCCTAAGTCTCAAAGAAATTTATTGAGTTTTAAAGATATCCGTCAAAACGGATACCATATTGAGACAATAAGTGAAGGAAATAATGAATTCCTTCAAATTACGAGTATAACCCAAGGCACTAAGCAGGTTTTGGAGAGATTATCTGCACTCTCCACTGGCTTGTACTACACAAAGATTAATGTTATTGAGACATATGCTATTGTAAACCAGAAGTTTACAGATAGCTTTATAGTTTGGCATGACCGGTTAGGCCATCCCGGTTCATCAATGATGCGAAAAATAATTGAAAATTCACATGGACATTCTTTGAAGAGCCAGCAGATTCTTCAAAATGATTATTCTTGTGCTGCTTGCTCCCAAGGTAAGTTGATCATTCGGCCATCACCAGCGAAAATAAATTATGAATCTATTTCTTTCCTTGAACGTATACAAGGAGACATATGTGGACCAATACATCCACCATGTGGACCATTTAGATATTTTATGGTTTTAATCGATGCATCGACTAGATGGTCACATGTGTCCTTACTATCAACCCGCAACCTGGCGTTTGCGAGGTTACTTGCTCAATTGATAAGATTACGAGCACAATTTCCAGATTTTCCTATTAAGAATATACGTCTGGATAATGCTGGTGAATTTACTTCAAAGGCTTTTAATGATTATTGTATGGCTATTGGAATAAATGTTGAACATCCTGTAGCACATGTTCATACACAAAATGGTCTTGCAGAATCACTAATTAAACGTCTTCAGTTGATTGCTAGACCATTACTTATGAAGTCGGATCTACCGATTTCTACTTGGGGACATGCTATTTTACATGCTGCAGCACTAATTCGCATCAGGCCAACCAGTAAACATAAATTCTCCCCATCACAATTGGTTTGTGGTCAGGAACCAGATATTTCCCATCTAAGAATTTTCGGATGTGCTGTGTATGTTCCAATTGCTCCACCACAACGCTCTAAGATGGGTCCTCAAAGGAGGCTGGGCATATATGTCGGGTTTGAATCCCCATCAATAATTAGATACCTAGAGCCATTAACAGGTGATCTATTTACTGCTCGTTTTGCAGATTGTCACTTTAACGAGTTGGTTTTCCCAGCATTAGGGGGAGAGAACAAGCAGCTGGAAAATGAAATTAGTTGGAATGAATCATCATTAAACCACCTTGATCCTCGCACTAAACAATGTGAATTGGAAGTCCAAAAGATAATTAATTTACAAAGCTTAGCAAATCAATTGCCAGACGCATTTACTGACCTAAATAGAGTAACTAAGTCACATATACCAGCTGTAAATGCTCCTATCAAGATTGATGTCCCTGAAGGACAATCTCATGAGTCTAAGGCACGCCTGAAGCGTGGTAGACCAGTAGGTTCCAAAGATAAGAATCCTCGGAAAAGAAAAGGAGCAATGATAAGTAATGGCCAGATTGAGGAAGCAATAAATGAAGGATCTCCAGAAGAGACCATAGACATGACAAATGATAGTGTTCTAGAAGAACCTCAGGTACCTGAAAATGAAGAGATCTCAACAGATTATGTCATGTCTAGAATAACTTGGAACCGAAATGAAATCGACGTCGATGATGTTTTTGCATATAATGTAGCACTTGATGTTATGAATGAAAAAGAGGATCATGAGCCTAAGTCCATTGAAGAATGTAGGAAAAGAGATGATTGGCCAAAATGGAAAGAAGCAATTGATGCAGAATTGAAATCACTTGCAAAGAGAGAAGTATTTGGGCCAGTAGTTCGTATACCCGAAGGTGTAAAACCAGTGGGATATAAATGGGTCTTTGTGCGGAAAAGAAATGAAAAGGGTGAAATTGTGAGACACAAAGCACGTTTAGTTGCACAAGGATTCTCACAAAGACCTGGTATTGATTTTGAGGAGACATATTCTCCTGTGGTGGATGCAACTACTTTCAGATTCTTAATTAGTCTGGCAGTAAGACATGGACTTGATTTACGACTAATGGATGTTGTAACAGCTTACTTATACGGCCCACTTGATAGTGATATATACATGAAACTCCCGGAAGGTCTCAAGTTGCCTGAAGCAACTGGTTCGCGTTCTCGAGAACAACATTGTATTAAGTTAAATAGATCCCTTTATGGATTGAAACAATCAGGGCGTATGTGGTACAATCGCCTTAGTGAATATTTGTTGAAAGAAGATTATAGAAATGACCCTATTAGCCCTTGTATTTTCATAAAGAAATTCGGGTCAGGTTTTGTGATTATTGCTGTCTATGTTGATGATTTGAATATCATTGGAACTCCAGAAGAGATTCCAATAACAGTGGAATACTTGAAAAAAGAGTTTGAAATGAAAGATCTTGGTAAGACAAAATTTTGTTTAGGGCTACAAATTGAGCACCTAAAAGAAGGAATCCTTGTGCATCAAACTACATACACAGAGAAGGTGCTCAGAAGATTTTATATGGATAAAGCACATCCGTTAACTAGCCCAATGGTTGTAAGATCACTAGATGTTGATAAAGATCCTTTTCGCCCTCGGGAAAATGATGAAGAGATTCTTGGTCCTGAAGTACCATATCTAAGTGCAATAGGAGCATTGATGTACCTTGCTAGTCACACAAGACCCGACATATCATTCTCTATCAATCTATTAGCAAGGTTTAGCTCATGTCCTACCCGAAGGCATTGGAATGGGGTTAAGCATATATTTCGCTATCTACAAGGTACGAAAGATAAAGGTTTGTTCTTTTCTAACACCTCCAAAGAAGAATTAGTTGGTTTTGCAGATGCAGGGTATTTATCAGATCCTCATGTTGCTCGATCACAAACTGGATATGTATTTACATATGGTGGTACCGCAATCTCTTGGCGTTCCATGAAACAAACCATTGCTGCTACTTCTTCTAATCATGCAGAAATTTTAGCAATTCATGAGGCTAGTCGAGAATGTGTATGGCTAAGGTCTCTAATTCAGCACATACAAGAAGATTGTGGTCGTTTATGTGGAAAACAAGCTCCGACTACATTATATGAAGACAATGCAGCCTGTATTGCACAACTCAAGGAAGGGTACATTAAAGGTGACAGGACGAAGCATATTTCGCCAAAGTTTTTCTTCACCCATGACCTTCAGAAGAATGGTGAGATTAGTGTCCAACAGATTCGTTCAAGTGAAAATTTAGCAGATCTATTTACCAAGGCGCTTCCTACTGCTACATTCAAGAAATTAGTTCATCAAATCGGGTTGCGTCATCTCAAGGATCTCAACGGATGATATCATGAGGGGGAGTCAATGCGCGCTGTACTCTTTTTCCCTTAGCTATGGTTTTTCCCACTGGGTTTTCCTGTTAAGGTTTTTAATGAGGCAGCATTGCACATGCGCATTATAAAATGATGTATATTTGCTTTATAATGGACATCCAAGGGGGAGTGTTATAAAATATTATTATTTTATGGATGTCCATTATACCCCTTAGGTATGATCTAGAATGTTCTGGATACTAGGGTTTATTCTACAGGAAACCCTAGTTTAAGCTTGTATATATATTTGGTACTGAATAAGAAAACAGATCAATTCTCCTCCCCACAAACACTCTCTACTAAAACCCTAGTTTATAACAGAGCTTTTTTTGTTTTAGTAGTTTAGTGGGACTTGCAAATTGGTAGAGAAACTTGGATGATGATTCATATATTTACTCCTAGATAATTAAAAAATCATTAATTTTCTTCTAAAAAATATATATTTTATTAGTAATAGTTTAACGTACCCGTGTCCTATAAATTTTTTTGGCGTATTCCGTACCCGTTCTCGCACCCGTACCAGTTTCCGTACCCGATTTAGTGCAACCTAGGGGCTGGTATAATTTGGGCAGTTGCTCATTTGAAAGCCCAAGCCAATATTAGATTTGCTAATATCTTGTATGGCTGTATATT
The DNA here is from genome assembly GCA_016808085.1 of Suaeda aralocaspica. Taxonomy (NCBI): domain Eukaryota; kingdom Viridiplantae; phylum Streptophyta; class Magnoliopsida; order Caryophyllales; family Amaranthaceae; genus Suaeda; species Suaeda aralocaspica. Next base: position 2,464,851 of record PYUH01000271.1, read on the forward strand.
TGACAATGCCAATAGAATAGTTGATGGATTTGAAGCCAAGCATCAGTCCAATCTTGTTTTTTTTAAGCTTAATAAAATGGAGGCCACCTTAGATTGGCCTTTTCGAGCTCAATCTTGATGGGTTTTGGAGAGATTGGCCTTGTCGAGCTCAATATTGATGGGTTTTGGAGAGATACTGCTTCGTGTGGGGGGATACGAATAGATGAGAGTATGAGACCATGGGATTTGGGTGGTGGGGTTTTCTAGCTCTTTTTTGGTCACCAAACCTCTTATGGAATTTAAAGCCACCAAAGGTTTGTTTAACACGATCGATGCTGCTTTTGATAATCCGAACCACGAATGGTGGCTTTGATTAACGAAGTTGTTGGATTTCTTAAGTTGAATAGGAACATTTCTATCAATCATATCAAGAGGGAGGCTAATAAAGTGGCTCACTCCTTGCTATATACTCTTATGGGATTGATGAAACTCTCAAGCTCTTCTGTTCGAGCTGCCTTCCGCAAGGATTTGGGTATTGTTCATGGTTCTTCCCTTGCCGTTGTTTCGTATTTTGNCTTGCCGTTGTTTGGTATTTTACTCGTTCTGCTATGAGTGTCTGGTTTCGTAGGTTATTTGGTTCACCACTCTACTATCTTATATCATGGCTTCTATACTATATATTAGATACGTAGTACTCGTAGTTCCCGTTGCTGTGTAAGTCTTGATTACAATTATAACTGTGGTTTAAGGTGCTTGTTGAGGCCATAGTTCGTATGCTTATAGTAGTTTCATTCACCTGTTACGGTGTCAGCCTAGTAGCCTTGGTTGCTACAATATTTTCAATAGGCTTTATCCGATGCAGAGAGTGCATATCTTTTATTCTTTCACCGTATGGTCTTTTTATGTGTGGTTGAGAAGAACCCTTTCAAAATAATATGCTCTCTTTATTGTGTTAAACGATAATAGTTTTGAAGCACCAACGTAGACTAGTTTTCTTTTTTTTTTTTTTTTTTTTTTTAAATAACTAAATAATTTTGTATATATATCCATAGGAAAAAAAAATGGTGAAAAAAGATAATTTATAGTTATACGTTGTACATCGTAGTTGCTGTATATGATTACATATTACGGCTATTTCACCATGTACCCCTAAACTATCGTGAAATGCACCATGTACTCTCAATGTTTCAGAAAAGCATCATATGCCCATGACTTTTAATTTAATTCACGACGTACCCTTATTTTATTAAATTTATTTCAATTACCTCCAAATTGAGAAATTAAATCAAATTAACTATCAATCAATTAATTAAACTAATTAATTAAACGTTTAAACTTACCAAATTATTTCTATATACAACCACCACTCCTCCCCATCACCAACAACTCCAGGCAACTACTGTACCTCATTCCTCCTCCCTCTCCTCCCCACTCTTGTTATTCACTCCATATACTCTCAATGCTCAAAACCAAATAATCAAATAATGGAAACCCAATTCCAAATATTGTATAAACAATCATCCCTTTCAATTCATCAATCTTAAACCTTGATCAAATTAACACATCTATCCTTTTATCTTAAAAAAAAAAAATGAAAATTGCAGTGGTAGCTTTGAGGTTTCGAATTAAACATACAATCAATACTAACAACTTTGTGGTGGGTGAGTTTGGGGTGCCGATTTCAGACGACCGTGGGTTGGTAGGTGGGTTTGGAATGTCGATTTTTAAACTGTGGGTTAGGGTTTTGATTAGGGGTTGTGGGTTGGTGGTCGCGCGTAGATGGCCATGGGTTGGAGGGTGGTTGTCGTGATTGTGGGTTTGATGGCGGCGGTGAATAAATGGAGGTGGTGGTGATGGAAGAAAGGTGATTATGTGTAAAAGTAACTTGCTTTTTAATTAATTAGTTTTAATTAATATAATTATCAATTAACTCAATTTAATTAAATTTTTTAAGGTAATTGAAATAAATTTAATAAAATAAAGGTACGTTATGAATTAAGTTGAAAGTTTATGGCCATATAGTGCATTTCTGAAACATTAAGGGTATATAGCGCATTTCGCAATAGTTTAAGGGTATATGGTAAAATAGCTTCTCATAAGCCGATTAGTCCTTGTGGCGTTTAATGCTGACTTCACTTATTTAATCACCATCACCTAACATCCTCCTCATCATTCTTAGCTTCAACTAGTGTTAAACTTAAAATCTGTGCGATGCACAACCTATACTCTGTATTATCTAACAGATAATAATTTTTTTATAAAAATACAGCATTAAAATAAATTTCAATTCATCCAATTTTACTCATATTTATATGATAACTAAATTTTATAAGGTATAATAAATAAATTTTTTGAAATAAAATTATACAAAACCATATAAATTTTCTTTTTTCATACCATTAATTTTCTTACTTATGTGTTGGTTAGTAATTTTTATTTTTAATATGATTGGTCAAATTTTACTTATGTGCATATGAATTATTTAAATCAAAAAGAAATTAATTATCACAAACACAATCGGTCTAGATCGTATAAAATCCTACGTGATGTTCCTAATGTGGTACATATTGGCATATTGCCATTAAACTGCTACATGTACATTTACAATAAAATTTTCATTACATATGAAAACGTAATNCATTACATATGAAAATGTAACCAATGAAGTGCGTGTATCCTTTTATGTCTCTAATGTATCTTTTTGTGGTTTTCACGGTGAAAATAGTTTTCACATGATCCTTTAACCGAAACTAAACACTAAAATCCTGAACATCGATTATACTACTTCCGTAATCGATTACTTGCAACAAATGAATTTTTTATATCTCACAAATAATACCCTTGGAGGTAGTATATCTTTTAATCTTATCCGTGCATTTAAATTGAACCATAAAATTCTTACAAGAAGTATGTTGATTAATGACCTTCAATTTTAGTGCAACAACTTCAATCACAATATAATCTCACAATTCATCATCTCTTTCTTATTCTTCCGCTAACAATCAATTTTGCAATTGAAATTCATGGTTATGAAGCCTTTAATTGAGCAAAATACTTTATTTTTGGCTATAATAATGACTTCAATTGAGGAATAAAAGTCTTCGGTTTGCAGCAAAAAACTTTGATTGCAGATTTACTTGCATTCATTCTATACTAAACCTCAAGTTTTTTATTTCTCTCGAAATAAATCTAGTGTTTGATGTTATTCGTGAAAGATACTGCGTAAAGGAGAATATCATAATGGAACCCCTAATTTTTTAAGATGTACTTTTGTTCTTCAATGTACTTTCTATGTGGCTCTACTTGCTGTTGATACTTCATATCATCTATTTGTTTTGTTTTTGAAAATTTTGTTGATGTTGTTGACTTATGGTGATTATCATTCATTGATGATTGAATAGTTAATTGATTATATTTGTGATATTCTTTTGATTTACGATATTACCGATTCTTTTTTCATATGTATCCATTTATATACCCAGTTTCCGGTTAAATGTACCCTTTTTATCTCTATAGTGACGTAGTTTTCAGCCTTTTCAGCCAGTGGTGGACCTAGGATTTTCATTTTTGGGGTGCAAAATTTAACATTCGACAGTTCGATAGAAAATGTTCCAAAAATTCACAATATAGGATTAATAGTTGAAGTGTTATAAGATGATCATTGTCAAAGTCGAACAAACAAGACAACAATTGAATATTACAGGGTGCTAAATACTTTTACTATACTATTGCATGAATTTACAATAGAAAATCAAAACATTGACGAGCCACCCAAATTTAACCAAATAAATGACAAATCCAACAACTATATTTCTATAAGACAGGTGCTATACTTTTCCCAAAAAAATAAGTTGTGACATTTCTTTGTACTTGTCTTTGGAACAAGGAAAACCTAAGGGGGAAAAAAATTAAACAATAAAGAACATAGCTTACTAGCTATGTAGGAGAAAAAAGGAGTATTATGTACGGAGCAAGGTTTGAACCTACGATCAACACAACAAGAAGCTTTTACCTAAGAGTTTGTACAACTACCACTAGCCCAAGCTCTTATAAGTGGTACAAATGTACCACTAAATGTATATATTCTATTAAAATTTTCACTACTTTATTTTTTTTTCTCTGTTTTTTTTTTTTTAAAACTTGGGGGTTCAATTGTACCTCTATAAAGTCCGCCCATGTTTTCAGCGAATGCTAAGTTTTCAGTGGATACAATCCCAACTCATAGGTAAACATTTTTTTAGATAAAAACTAGCTTTGATCTCGGGCGTTTCCCCAGATCATTTGATAAAAAAAAAGTTTAAGGCTTACCAAAATAAATCTATAAGTTTAAACTAAGTAGTTTTTAAGAAAATCTTAAGTTTCGTAAAGTCAAATTTAAAATTTCACAAAGAGATGAAATAATAAGTACGTGAATATATAGATAGTATATACAAAACCCTTTTACATTAGCAATAAAAATAGTTTTGTGTTATAGAAAGAGAGTTTTAGAGGAGAGTATTAGGAAATAATAGATTCATATTCATATTATTAAATCATGAGGGAGTACATACATATATATAGACATGGGAAGCAATTAGGGTTTCCTTAGAGAATTATAAACCTAGTATCTAGAATATACTAGAATAATCATAGGGGTATAATGGGCATCCACTAAATACATATATTATATAACACTCCCCCTTGGATGACCATTATCGAATAGTATACCTCGTTAAAACCTTACTAAGAAAAACCCTGTGGGAACAAAAACCTAGTGAAGGAAAAAGAGTACATCACTTTCGTAATACGCTTTATGATGTTGCCTCATTAAAAACCTCACCAGGAAAACCCAATGTGGGACAAAACCATGGTTAAGGGAAAAAGAGTGCAACACGTATTTTCTCCCCCTAATGAATGCATAACTTGAGATCTTTTAGAATAATGAACCCAACGTCTTTGCACTAGCGGAAAAATTGTGAAAGGTAACCCCTTATAGGTAACGGGCGTATAAATTGCACGAAACCTCTTTTTTTTATGTAACGCTCAAAGTTTTAACCGTTACCTTTGAGCCGCTTTTTCCAACTTTAGATAATGGGCCGAATATTGCCCGTTACCCAAACAAGTTTATATTTCGGGCAATTAATAGCCCGTTACCTAAACATCTTTTTGGGTTGGCGGGTTTTTTTTTATATGTAACGGGCCTTTCTCTGCCGGTTACCTAAAGTACCTATCTTTTGGCATATCATCAGTGTATAAGTAATGGGCGTAATATGCTCGTTACTTAAACACTTTAAAGGTAACCAAAGATGACCGTTATCTATTTGATATGGGATTCTCAACATAAGTTCAGTTAATATAAGTCACCATCTTTATTTCAAAAAAAAAAAAAAATATACATATAAGTCACCATCTTCCCTTGAAATAAAAAAAAAGAGCAAAACCAATTTCACGGTTCCAGATCTCCACTACCTCTACTACAATCACCCCCAATTTCGATCTACAATCACCACGAACTCCACTACCTCCTCAAATTCGAACTAAAATCTCCACCACCATCTCAAATTTGAATAACCAACTCCACTGCCTCCTCAATTTCGAACTACATGCAATCCCACCACCACCTCAAATTCGAACAACCTACTCAAATCAAAACCTAAACTTCTCGTCCAATCAAATTTTGTGAGTTTTTATTGGTGAAATTCTGCAGGTGCGCGAATCTGACAACAGTTTTCGAAGCTTCCAAGGTTTGTGTTCCTTCATTATTCAAGTATTTTTTTATTTAATAATTAATTTATTGTTGTATTCATTCGCTAATTTGTGTGTACTTCAATTCATTCGAATTTTTTGCTTTGTTTTTTGTTGTTGTAACCAATTTGTGCGTACTTCAATTCTTATTGAAGATCATTGAAGAATTTAGAGGAATAAAAATTGGGACTTTATTTTTTAATGAGTGTTTTTAATGTTATTGAAGTTGCAAAATGAAGGAAATTAAAGTAATCACCGACATTTAGAAGTAAATTAAAATTGAAATTGAATAAAAACACCTTTGTTAAAAACCTTGAATTGATCTAATGTTTTGTACTGTAATTCCCATATTAAATTGAATAGTGAATTGAAAGTTTGTGTCTTTCAGACATAAAGTCGAACATTTGGTGTACAATCGAAGGTGTTTTTTAAGGTTAGATTTTGATCATTGTTTTCTGCTCCACTCAAATTGTTGTTATTTAGATTGAGCTGACTTGATTTGTCAAAATTAAAGTAGTTTAATTGCTTAATTAATGTGATGCAATGCTGTAAAATTATAGCATATATATGACATATTCTGTTTAATTTATGAGTTTTTGCCCAAAATTTGGTGTAAGGAGTATGATTGAAATCTGATACATTTTTTTTTCGTGAACATTTAAGTTAAGTCACGAAAATTTTTGCATGTATCAGATACAGAATCTGATATGCTTCTAATATATGCTTTGTGAAAAATTTAAGTAATCTGATATGCTTCGTGGCAATTTTTAATTTTGTTGTTATGCTTCTGAGAAATTCAGTTTTTTTAATGGGGTGGGGTTGTAGCTGGTTGTAAGTCTGGTGACTGAGCAGGGTCTTCTCAGTTGTCCTGTAGGTTTTGGTTGTTTTGTGGTGTAGAAATGGTGTTTGGGGTTGGTGCTGTTGTTTTGTTGCTGGTGCTGCTGCTTTGTTCTGCAGTTTTTACTAAGGCTGTTTTGCTGGTGCTGTTTGCTTTGTTTGGTGGCTGTTAGTTTCTTGGCTATTAGGGTTCAGTGGAGGGGTACTGCAGGTTTTTGTTCATGTTTTGGGTGCTTAGTGCTGGTTGTTGGTTGAAGTGAGATTGTTTTAGGTTTGCTTATGGGTTTGGTTGCAGCTGCTCAAATTTTTTAGTTCCTAAAATTACAGCACAGTGTTTCTGTGCGGTTTTTATACAAGTTTGTTTCTGGAGCTGGCTGCTGTGGTGGGTTGTTTTGCTGCTTGGGTTTGGTGGGTGTGGTTGGTTCATGCTTCAGAAATTGTAGTTTTGCAGTTCAGTTCTTGGGTTGGGACTGTGTAATGGCTGCAAGACTGTGCAGTATTTGTTGGGTTCTGTAGTTGTGTTGAGACTGCTTTGTGTTTTGCTGTAGGTAGGGGTGTCTGCTAGTTGTTATGGTGGTTTATAGAGGATGCTGTGGTGTGGATTGTTGCACTTCAGAGTTGCATTGTTAGGAGCCTGTTTGATTAGAATGTTTGTTTGCTGTGCTATGTGTTTGGCTGCTTTTCAGGGAGTTCAGTTTACATCTTCTTTTCTGCCGAGTTCAGGTGCAGTGGGTGCAGGGCAGGCTGTTTTGTTTGCTGTAGTTTGGTCAGTTTCAGCAGTCTGCAGGTCTTTGGCTTAGCTTTACTGCATTGCAGTGGGTTAGAAGTTTGATTGTTTTGGTGGGTAGATTGGTTGTGTTTTGTTTTGGGTGTAATTCTAGCTGCTGTTTTGTTTGGTTTTAGACTGTTTTTTTTTATTTGTTTTGCTGTTTGTGTTAGATGGTTGTTCTGATTTTGGTTTGGTTAAGTCAACCACCAAATTTCAGGATTTAGGTTGTACTTTTCTCTTTTGGTGATTAATAAAATTCTTACATTTGCACCCAAAAAAAAAATTTAGTTTTTTTTCCTTTTTTCTTTTTTTTTTGTTATTGTTATTGATTTTCGTGGTTCTGTTTTTGTTATGTATAATTGTTTTTATTGAGAAATTTTGTTGTTTACTTCTAATTAAAATATGGTACAAAAAAGTTATTCTGTTTTTTTTTTCAAATTTTTGATAATTGTGTATCATGCTAAATTGTTCATCACTTAATCTGTTATTCTGTTTCTGTATCATGTTAAAACTTTTTTTTTGTGATAATTTAGATAAATTTTTTCGTTATTCTATATGTGTTTGTGATTTCGGGTTTTTTGTATTCTGTTGTTTTTTTTCGTTATTCTGTATTTTTGTATGCGTTCGTGAATTGTGATAATTGTTTCCGGATTTTTTGTATTATGTTTTTTTCGTTATTGTGTATTGATTATTAGTTATTCTATATCCTGTATTATATTCTAATTTCTCTAATTCTACATTTCTGTATTATGTTTTTTTTCGTTTTTTTTCATTTATTTCTGTATTCTGTATTCTATTGTGTAATGTTAATTTGTTTTTTCATTTGTTATTCTTCCATAATTAAAATCAGTTGTGTTTGATTTTTTAGTGTCATCAAGTATCAATGATAATGTTCAAGTTAATGAATTGCTCAGCTACCAAAATACGGAGGATGAAGATGTCCAACAATCTAGTTCATCAGCGGAAGAACAACCATCAGCAAAGCAGCGTAAGCGCAAGAAAAAAAGTAAAAAGCCAACCTTGTCTGGGAGCAAAGCTAGCATAGTGATTGAGAGGAAGAATCGGTCCACATGGTAGAATCACTTTGATAAAATCAGTTATGATCCTCCCATTGCTGAATGTAAGTATTGCAATGCTCATGTTGGATGTGATAGTAAAAATGGCACTGCTCCCTTATCAAATCATGTTAGAAGATGTAAAAAGTATCAACCTAACATGGATATGAGCCAAAAACGAATTGACTTAGAGACGAAAATATCAATGAATTTTGATGGAACCACTCAAGCTTGCACGGTTCCTAAACTTTGGCAATTTGATCATGATTTTTGTAGACAGGAATTTGCTAAAATGATTATTGTGGATGAGTTACCATTTGCGCGCTTATGTTAAACGTGAAGGTTTTCTTGCATTTTGTAAAGCTCTAAACCCTCAATTTCTTCCTCCTTCACGCACTACAATCACTAGAGATTGTTATGGTCTTTTTCTTCAAAAACGAAATGAGTTGAAAGATGTGTTTAAGAATCTAAACTCTAAGATTTGCTTGACTAGTGATTGTTAGACTTCTAGTCAAAAATTAGGTTACATGTGTTTGAGAGCGCGACTCATTTTATTGATGATAATTGGGTGTTGTATAAGAGAAATATTAACTTTTGTCCTATTGCTGGCCATTCTGGGGCAATCTGATATACGTGTTTTATGTTGTGTTTTTCCCTCATTTTCGGTTGATTCTTGTGCTAGAAAGTTAAGTTTGTGGCTCTGTTTTGATTAAATATCGTATTTCGATGTTAAGTTATGTTTTGGAACGGTTTTAGCATCTTTAGTTGACTTTTAGAACCTTTTACGGTTATATTTTACTTTTTCGGTTATTACACGTGGTTTTCGGTTTTGTTTATATGTTACAGGAGCGTAATAGGGAGTTATGAAGTCATTAGAAGCTAAAACGAGTCAAAAAAGCATTTGCCTCGGGATGCGTGCCAAGTTACGAGAAGCCATGAACGAGATTCGAAGAATTGAGCGAAGAATTAAGGAAGATCGTCAAAATGTAGTTATATAAGCTTCATGCGGGCACAGTCCTTAATCATCATATGTTCTATGCGGGCGCAACATAAAACAACAGCTTCAGAAAAGCCAAAATAGGCTAGCTACGGGTGCAGGTTGTAAAGCGGTTTTGTTCCCTGCGGGCGCAGGTGCTGGTTTTCTCGTCCTATTTGGTCTTTCCGTGCGGTTTTGCTTCGTGGGTTTTAATTAATTAAAAACCCAAATTTTATATATACTCTATGTAAAGGGGGCACGACTCTACCTAGTTTTTATCATATTTTTAGACCTAGGAATCCAAAATTACTTTTTCTCTCTAGAATTTTAGGATTAATTACTTTGTTCATGAATTCAACCTTTCAATCAATGCAATTCAATCTTTATTTTGGTAATCTCTTTCCTTATGCTTTTTAATTTTTTAAGTTTCATGATTCTCATTAATTTCTTAGTTTTTAGTTTAGATTAATTAGTTTTGCTATTTTGATTCTTACTTTAGTTTTATTAGTAATTAATTTAGTTTTAATTAATTCCTTGTTCATGATCATGTTGTTTGATTTCAATTTTGTTTTTGTTCCCTTAATTATGAGTGAGTAGTCGTTTTCTCTAGGGTTAGGGGATCTATGATCATGATTTGAACCTAAATTATGTTTTCTAATTAGTTCTTGGCTTCTAATTGAATTCCTATTATTGATTTCTAGTGATTGCAATTAAATTGTTGCCAGATTTTGTTAAAAGTTAGGTTATTGTTGAAATCGAGGCCGAGAGGTAAGATTACCACAATTAGACCACTGAATAATAGGCAAAAACGAATTTATGCGAGCGAGAGCCGGTAAAGGAGTTTTGAGGGAGTCTAAGTTCGAGAGAATTAGTGAGCCCTAGTTCAATGAATGCCAATGAATTGATTAGTGAGCGTTAATTGAGTTTGTTGATTGATCATAGTGAACCGATAGCCCTAGGTTTCCATTAATAGAGTTTAATCGTTATTTTCCCGTCATTTCCTTAGTTTCAATTCTTAGTCTTCTTAGTTTTAGAAACCATTTACCGAAATTTCCACCAAGGCCCCTTACACGCTTTAGGCTTTTTAGAGCTAGTAGAATTTAATAGCTTCCCTGAGGATTCGATCCCTACTTCCCTAGCTATATTAGTTAGAGTTGTTCGGTTATTTTTGAGAGGTGTGCGATAGCCTGTTCACAATCATTGGTAAAACTGTTGAGAAATGTTTGAATGAATGGGGTTTAAAGAATATTTTGACTGTGACTGTGGATAATGCATCTTCTAATGTTCTTGCAATTGATTACTTAAGGAGAAGGCTTAATATTTGGGAGTCTAGTGTGTTGGATGGTCATATTTTCATGTGTGATGTACGGCTCATGTGTTAAACTTGATTGTGAGAGAGGGTTTGAAAGAACTTGACTTGTCAATTATGAAAATTCGTGCTCTTGTTAGGTATATTAGGTATGTTAAACTTCACCTGCTAGACTTTTAAAATTTAAAGAATGTATAAAGGAAGAAAACTTGGAGAGTAAAAGTCTTGTTTGTTTGGCCGGATGTTGAAACAAGGTGGAATTCTACATTCCTAATGCTTGAATCTACTATAAAATTCAAAAAGGCTTTTGATTGCTTGCTCATGAAAGATTCTAATTGTTTTAAAGAATTGAGAAAAATTGGTGGTGGTCCAAGTGAAGATGATTAGAAGAGGATGGCCTCTTTGTTACCTTTTTGAATATCTTCTATGATGCAACATTGAGGTTATCAGGTTCTCGGTATGTCACTTGCAACTCTTATGTGCATGAAATTTATGGAACTAACTTGATGATTAAGAGTAACTTAGGAGATCAAGATGAAGGTATTAAGAACATGGCTAAAAAATTGAAATACTATGGCAATGTTGAAAACATCAATGTCTTAGTGTTTGTGGTCGTCATTTTAGATCCTCGTCACAAAATGAGTTATGTTAAGTGGATGGTGAATGATAATTATGAAGCAACAAAAGCTAATCTTTTGACCTCTAAGATTAAGCTTGTTTTAGATTCTTTTTTTCACTATTATGCTGCTTCCATGTCTCAACCAAAGAAAACTCAAGCATCTGCCTCTACTTCTACTTCATCTACTTCCACCTTTACTCAAGATGTTGATAAGACTATGACTAGAGGGGTAGGGGAAATATTAACCTTGAGGAATTGATGACATCAAAATTTCGGAAACGGGTTGTATGGAAGTTAGTGAGACACAATCTAAGTTAGAAAAGTATCTCCAAGAAGTAAAAGAGCCAAAGAGTCAAAATTTTGATATCCTAACATGGTGGAAAGATCAACAAAAGAGGTATCCTATTCTTCACAAGATGGCTAAAGATGTGCTTGCCATACCTATTTGTACCGTTGCATCGGAGTCGGCTTTTAGTATGGAGGTCGTGTGCTAGATGATTTCCAAACTTCATTGACTCCAAAAATGGTTGAAGCATTAGTTTGTTCAAATGATTGGCTACGTACTTCTTCTACGCCACTAGTGATTGAACAGAACTTGAAAATGTTGGAAGAAATGGAAGAAGGTTATTATGTTTACACTTTTTTTGTTTTAACTTTGTTATTTTAATAATTTAACTCCACTCAAGATGTTGATAAGACTACGACTAGAGGACTTGAAGGATTTAACTTTGGAGCAACCGGAAATCATAATAGACGAGACAATGGATATGATGTTCTGATGGACTTTGAAGAATCATCAAGTTTGCATTTGTGGCCTGAATTTGTTGTAATTTTTATCCCCTCCCTTTGTTGTCATGGTTGTAATTTGTTCTCCCTTCCTCTTTGAATTTTATATTGTAATATTAAACTTATTTAAAATTGTTGACTTGTTGAGCCTTGCATGGCAAATTTAGGCTTTTCTAGCCTTGTATTTATAATTTTTTATTGTATTATATTGATGTGTTGAATTATGGGATTTATGGAGCTATTTGAGAACTTGCTTTGTTGTAGGAATTATCAACCAAATGTCCAAGTTTTATGTGTAATAACTGAGAGTTTAAACAAGAAAAAAAGTACAAACTTTACTAAATTCGGAACCGGAATTCTGATTTTCCGTTCCGGATAATCCAAATTTTCGGAATTCCGGTTTTCCCGAACTGGAACCTGAATCAATTTTCCGAATATCCAGAAATTCGGACCAGAATTTTCTGGTTTCCGGATTTGAACACCCCTAGCGGTAATACTTTGGTTTTTCCTAGTTAAGTAGGAAGTATTTTTATGTTTTATTTATTATTATTTATATTATATTTCCTGAATTAGGAAATTTCAGGGTGTTACAGAAGATATCTAGTAGAGGACAACTCAACTTGAAGGTACCTCTTCTCCGATCCCACTAATTTGGTGCATGACCTAATCTTGGAAAACCAACGCAGTCCACCTTGGTAGGTGGGAACACGGCTATTCGATTAGGTCCGTAAGACTCTAATGAGTACGGTTGTTGGTCTTTACTGAACTTTCGTTTAAGGCGAAACGTACTCACCCTATGCAATGACCCTTCAAATGGTCTAAAGAACATAACATTTTAAAATTCATGGACACGCCCAATAGCCATGGTAGAACCATTTGTTAATTCATTCCATTAATAAAATGTGTCATACTGTCATGTTATGTTAACTCATGTACTAAAATGATCAAAACTTCTCTACCTAAAGCGAAATCTAGTAATGGTTGGACTCATATCAACTAGGTAATACGTGAAGAATTCCGATCTTCGGGGTATGTCAATTTTTTTAGTTATTTATTTATTTATTTATTTTTGTAAGTGACCTATGTCTATTCTTGGTCCTAGGGAAACAACCAAGAAATACAGAAGGTCTGATTTCCCGCCATGTCAGATCATTCACAACGAACTTCCCCGTCAATGGAAAAGAAAACAATAAATTAGACATTTCATTTTAACAAATTTTCAAAATTTCAACGGTCTCCAATTTTTTTATTTCCTATAACGAAGGCATGCCAATTACATCTCCACATGTTCCTATCATGCACCCACGCCACATCATCTTTCAATCTTTGTCCTATCAAAAAAAAAAAAAAATCTGGGAAAAAAGTAGTAGAAAAAATAAAAATCATCTTATGATGTTTCAGATTCTTATTTTCAGCTTTTAGCTAAATATTTGTTATTCCCTTGTTCTTATTTTAGGTAATTTGATCAAATAATATCAATAGACGTAACTCTTTTGTTTAATTATTGTCATTGTGTTGATTGATTTGGGGTGTTTGACTACATTTTTCATCATGTTTTAATCAATTGGGTTTGTCTATCAATCGTTTAATGATATGTCATGATGAATTATGAATTATGAAAATGGTGGTATTTTTGTAGATGATAAATGTTAATTAGGTTATGGAAGCATCTCATGCATGAATGTGTAAATTTGAAATCTGGAATTTGTATAAACATGTTGAAGAATTTATGTCTTTATACTACTTTATTTAGGTTCTTGGCTGTTGCAGTATGATTTTTTTTATGTTGAGGTTGAGCTACACCTTGATGGCTTGATGGATCAAGCAATTTAGCCAAACTTTCATGTGCGGGAATTTAGATCATTACAATTGTAGACTATTAAATTTATCCATGATTTTATATGTTACCGATTTTTTAATTCGATTTTAGCGATTCTGATGTGCCTTTAGAGTTGCTGAGTTGCAATTCATGCGTGTAGGTTGTTTTGACGATGAAAGTAGAAACCGCTTGTTCACTGCTGTTGACCTGTGAGTCTGATGACATTTGAGTTGTGAATTTTAAGTGATTATTTTTTCACATGTTGTAATTAACTACTGCACATTTTTGTAGGCAGCTAATAGATTCAAGATGTATTCCTTCCTGTCGTGGAGATAAATGGTTTCCCCTGCGTTAATGTGAAATTTCGCTTTTTCATAGATGAGTAGTTTTTGGAGGTTCATGTCTTTGCAAGTTACGGCATTATGAATACTAGTCCAGGATTTAGGGTTAGAGGGAGCGCTTATGACATGGCCTCTAGTCCGACTTTTGAGGTTGAGGGTAAGGATTGTTGATAACTTACATTCATCTCAACTACATTATGCTTTTAATATAACTAAATTTTTGTTATGCCAGTTCAAAAGCGAATGGCTCTGGTAGAGTGGATAAACACTATAGTGCCTCATTTCTATTTGTCAGTAAAAGCTTCAGATGAAGAGATGAGAGCATCATTGCTTGATGGAGATATACTGACTCAGATTTTGAATAAGTTAAAATACTCTTCCACTGATGAGGTTAATAAGATGGTCCATTATCTTTTTTGCTTCATGTGTAGATAGTTATGCACTGAAACTATATGTTCGATTTTGGCTTCCTTTTAGGTGGATGATTCTAGCTCTAGTCCAGAGGCCAGAAGAAAAAAAATTAGGCGGTTTCTCACAGTCATGGCTGAGATTGGGTTGCCGGGTTTTGAAGTGTCAGACCTAGAGAAGGTATTATCTGCATCTAAAATATGCAGATATAAACTTGCCAATGTTATTATAGTGGCTTATTATAAGGGCATGAATATATGTATTGCTTTCTTGGAAGGAAACATTATCTGAAGGATTCATTTATGAGATTTATTGTGATTCTTTTCACTTCCTTTGTTGCCATTCTTTGTCTAGTGTCTGACTGTGTAACTTGTTCTCTGAAGTTGTATTCATTTTCATTGTTGCTTTATATGGTTTGAAGGGATCTATAAGACCTGTCATAGATTCCCTTTTAGCACTCAAAGAACATTCAATGCCACACTTTGGTAGCTCAGTTTTGAAAGCTGTGGATGAAAGGCGGAGAGCATTTTCAGACTCAAAATTTCAACGTGGTTGCGGTCCACTTTCACCAGGTTTAACTCTCTCTCTCAATACTTGCCAAGTTTAGGTCCTGATAAATGTGTGCATGTTTGATTTTGCTTTTAAAACCTAACAGAATATTTAAGTAGTATTCATGTTGATTATATAAGTTGAACAAGCACATCAAAGGTTAATAATGATTAAGCTGTTTTTTGTGAGATTTTTAACCTTCTTTGTAATCCAATTTTAGAATCCCCATCTAAGCTACATCATGGTGGAAACAAGTTCCATGAAGTGTTTCAGATGAAACAAGGATTCTATAGTGATCTACCTGATACAAAAATCTCAGAAATGTTAAAATCAAGTAGCTTAGATGTAAGTTTTTCATATATTTAACCCTTAGTGTTCGGGGTGTAAATTCTTTTCAAGGTTATGATTATTTTGTTTATGCAGAATGCTCCAACTCAGTCACTTTTGACTGTAATCAATGGAATCTTGGATGAAAGCATAGAGAAGAAGAATGCAGAAATACCTCAAGTACTGTAACTGTTATTCTTTAGACTCTACATGTGATCCACAACTTGTAATGTTTACATTGAATTGATAGAGTACAGTATCTCATGTTTTCTGTCTTCCTCACCTTCCTAGCGTGTAGCATGTCTACTAAGAAAAGTGGTGCAGGAGATAGAGAGACGAATTGCAACTCAAGCAGAGCATTTACGCACTGTAATGTGTTCTACTATTTTGTGCTATAAGAGTTTTTAAATATGTGTTTTCCTTTTATTAATGGCTTTTTACTCTTTACAGCAAAGCAATCTCTTCAGGGCACGCGAGGAGAAATATCAATCAAGAATTAAAGTGCTTGAAGCTCTTGCCAAAGGGACCAGTGAGGAGAGTGAGGTAATTCATATAGTAGTAAATTGCCTTTATGGTCTAGTTGTAACAAGCTAACATTGTCTGCCAAAGTTCTGTTTGTAATTCAAGCATATGTTTTGTCCATTGACAGATTGTTATGAACCAACTACAGCACATCAAGGTAATAGTTATTGTATCTATTTCAGACACATTTATTCTTACAATTTTCAATAGAAAACTTGAAGTTGTATTTGATCACCAGAAGACATACAACTATTCATTCATTCCTCAGTTCTCTTTGTCTCAAAATTATAAATGATGGTCCCCTTTAATTTGCAGAAGTACAATCTGTCATTTATAAAATGACCTCTGCCTGGCAGATTTATTCTTATGATTTTCAATTGTAAACTTGACGTTCTATGTGATCACCTGAAGACATGCGATCATTCATTTAATCCTCAGCATCTTTATCTGAAAATTTTAAATAATGATGCCCTATAATGGCAGAAGTAAATGTGTCATCTATAACATTACTTCTATCAGGTGGAGGTCCTAATTCGTTCTGCTCTTATCGTAGTAAATTGACTCTTTGAATATATTTTGGATCTGGATTCCCAATTATATTGATTGCTTTCAACAATAGATCACTGTCAAATCTTGAATTTGTGCATAAATGTATCTGGTTGGAATTTCTTCATATTTTCATGCATACTTCAGTTGAAATTTAACCGCCGTGCACTTTTTGTGCTATCTCCGAAAATACTTATAATTTTATGAATCTGTAATGTGCATTTGTCTTTTGACATAACAAATTTGGATGAATGTAGTCTGAGAAAAACAAGTTGGAGGAGAAGAAAAAATTTGAACAGCAGAATGAAGCTAAATCGCAAAAACAGAAGAATGAAAGTGATCTTGAGCTCTCAACTCTGAAACAGGAGCTAGAAATGGCCAAAAAGATGCATGAATTGCGTTACATGGAATTGGAATCACAGGCTAACTCGGTTAAAACTGAGTTGGAAAAGCGGTTGAAAGAGCAAGAGAAACTTTTGGAGGAGTCTAAAGATAGGTCAGAAGAATTAGTTGAGGTTTCGACACTCAAACAACAGTTGGAAATGGCCAAACAGGCCCATGAGCGACGTAGTTTGCAGTTGGAAACCGAGGCTACCCTGGTAAAATCAGACTTGGAGAAAAAGTTAAGGAAACAAGAGCAACTTCTTGAAGACTCAAAAGTTAAGGTTCAAGAACTTGAAGTAAATTGTCAGACTAAAGATAAGTTCTGGGCCAAGAAAGAGCATGTCTACGAAAGATTTGTGACGATACAGTGGTCTGGTTTGGAGGTCTGATTTTTATTGTTAATTGTCCTTTTTTGTTAGCATATAAGATCAAATTCTAATGATTTCTGTATGCTAATTTATTGCTAACACTCAGGAGCTTAGGCATTCTTCAGATATCATCAAGCAAGAAATGTTGAATACTCAGAGGACCTACCTGCAGGAATTGAACCATGTAGGTAAGAAGTGTCATCTTCTTCTGTGATTTAAGGACTACGTTATAGTTTTTTCTCAGTATCTAACTCAATGGTTTTCAATTACCTCAGGTGTAAAGCTCAAGAAAATAGCTAAAGCAGCTCAAAGCTATCATGAAGTTTTGAATGAAAACCGCAAATTATATAATGAGCTCCAGGATTTAAAAGGAAGTATTAGAGTATATTGTCGAATAAGGCCAGTTCGTCCCTCAGAGAATCATAATCAAACCATTGTAGACAGTATTGGGGATCATGGAGAAATAACTGTTACGAATCCTGTGAAACCAAATGATGCTCAAAAGTCATTCAGATTCAATAAGGTTTATGGTCCTATGGCTACTCAAGGTTTTTTTTTAAATTCCTGTTCTCTGGTTTTTGTAGGCTCTATTTCTAACATGCTAGAATGTGAAACACTGAACTTTACTTTGACATGCATATCTTACTTGTGATAGGTGAGGTTTTCTCGGATACTCAACCATTGATACGAACCATTCTGGACGGGTACAATGTTTGCATATTTGCTTATGGTCAAACTGGTTCTGGAAAAACCTACACCATGGTTATTTCTTTGTTCATTTCATCTTATTTAATGAACCCTGTTTCCTTTATAAGGCAAAGTGGCTAACTCTCCTCATTTTTCTTGTGCCAGAGTGGACCGGATAATGCATCTAAAGAGGATTGGGGGGTCAATTATCGTGCTCTGGACGATCTTTTTCATATCTCAGAAGATAGAAAGAGCTTATTTTCCTATGAGATAGGTGTTCAGATGATTGAAATATACAACGAACAGATTCGGGATTTACTTTCAAGCGATGGTTCCGCCAAGAAATATCCTTTTGGCAGAGATTTTGTCATATGACAATAAGTTTTAGCAGCATAATTATTATTTCTTATGGTTCATTTGTTATGTTACAATATTGTTTCCATAACTAGCATACACTAGGGATTTTAGCTACTCCTCAAGCACACAGGCTTGCTGTCCCTGATGCCAGCATGCATGCAGTCACTTCCACTGAAGACGTTATTGGACTGATGAACATTGGATTGTCTAATAGATCTGTGGGTGCTACTGCTATGAATGAAAGAAGTAGTCGTTCACACAGGTCTGTACACATTGCTGTTAAGCTCTCAAGACTTTGGTTTTGCAATCAAAATGATAGTACTTGTTGGTCTAAATACATTTACCTTGGCCTGGATTTTGTTAAATCATGTATTGAACATGTGCTCATTTCTAATTTATGTATGTTATGTAATTTATTCGAGTAATTACTTGTTCTGCAGCGTTGTTACCATTCATGTTCAGGGAACAGATCTAAAATCTGGAGCAACCTCACATGGTAGTCTTCATTTGGTAGATCTTGCTGGTAGTGAAAGAGTTGACAGATCTGAAGCAACTGGAGATAGACTGAAGGAAGCACAGCATATTAACAAATCGTTATCTGCTCTTGGGGATGTTATCTTTTCACTTTCTCAAAAAAATCCCCATGTGCCATACAGAAATAGCAAGCTTACACAGGTTCTTCAGACGTCTCTAGGTAATTTTTTTTCCTACTATTCCTCTCCTTTGTGTCAACTCTTAACTCTATCCAATCTTTTGAAGGCTGGATACTTGAATCTGAACCACTTTTCTTCCTAAGACTCGTCACATAATGATACTAACACTTTCCTTGAATGTTTCAGGTGGCCGAGCGAAGACACTTATGTTTGTTCAGGTTAATCCTGATGTAAGTTCCTACTCAGAATCTTTAAGTACCTTAAAGTTTGCTGAGCGAGTGTCTGGTGTTGAGTTGGGTGCTGCGCGGAGTAACAAAGAGGGCAGAGATGTCAAAGAATTAGCAGACCAGGTTCTAATTTTGTGATCTTTATACATTACTTGCCAATTCAGTTGCGACATTTATGAATCGATAGATTTTATTTAATTGCGGCATTGCAACATTTTTTTCTGAAGGCAGTCTTTTGCGCAGCTCTAATAAATATAATGTGGGAATTTCAGGTGGCATCACTAAAAGACGCCTTAGCTAAAAAAGATGAGGAGATTGATCGATTGAAGGAGCCAAGAAGTCCTAATATAAGGAGAAACTTAAACTCCTTGAAGAGCGGACCTTCATCTCCATCACCAAAATCTGGGGCAAGTAGTCTCCAACGGAACGCAACATTATCTAATGGTAGACGCTCAGGAATTCGTCCTAAATCAGCTTCAGAACAAGAGGTCTTCTCAGATTGTTCTAATCTCTATGACCAACCAATAGATGAAGATGAAAACGAAGGATTGCGATTATCAAGGTCTATGAGCGACTTAAAGAACTCTAGTAGGAATTCGATGACTGATGCTATGATAGTTATGGAGGATGATACTAATGATGAGAGATTAAGTGAACTATCTGATGGTGATCTATCTGTAGGAACAGACACTGATGGGACTTACGAAGGAAAATTTTCACCCGAGGCAGCCAAATCTCCTAGTAGTGCAGAGCGGCGTGCAGACAAGTATGTAAATTGAGAACTCTTTGGCTAATTTGATATGCATTACCTGTTTATTAATGGACTGAGACATGCATTTTATTTCAAATTATATATCTCAAGATGCTAGGGTTCGTATTATGCTCAACGGTTACAAGTCTTGTTAGGATAATGTGTCTAGATATGTTATAACATCCTTATATGAGTTGTATATGAGCCATCATAGGTATTGAGATAGCGGTCAATATATTTTGTGAATGAGTTATGAGTAACACAAAGCAAGAAGTCATTGTCTCCGAGTCTCCTAGTCTCCTCAACAAGTTCAAGGTGTTCGGTGTTGGTGTTTTATAATATATATTGATGTTCAAGAATTGTGGAATCTTATTTCCATGTTTATCTATAGATATAAAAAGGGACAAAGATATAAAACTTGAACACAACTATATCCATCATTCCATCAATACACAGAATTAGGAATAATGCTTGTAATATCTTACACCGTATACAGGCAGAGAACACATACTCGGGCTTCTCAACCATCTCGATTAGCAACTGGCACCTCTCGTTTGTCACAAGTAAAGACCACCTTAAAGGCAGCTTCTGGTGTGTTATATATCCTCTCTCTTACTCGTTTTCCTGCTCGTTTGATGTGTGTTTGAAATATCTCCATAACTATTAACCATCACTTCTTGCAGCTTTGAAGAAACCAGCTAGCGGAACCTCTGCTCCAGTCACGTCAGCCAGTGGCCGAAGAAGACTGTAGGTTGTAGTAAGCAGCAGTTACATTGTTTTTTGGTCATTGGTGACTGCATAGCATTGGAATTCTGCTATGTAGCTCACAACCTTTTGGAGTTTTGGACTAGAAGACATTGCAAGATTTGTTTTTTCTTTTGTTCATTTGTTCATATATTAATTTTTCTTCCCACACTATGCCATTCTTTCCTAGTCATGTGGTACTTCAAGAAGCAAAGTTGTGCCAGTATACCTGTACATGAATATTACACGCAATATTTACAGTATATAAGAAAAGGCAATACCAGACTATTATGTCTTGCCGTAAATGTTTAGAAAATGTCATGTTTATTGACCTTATATAACGATAGTGGTCGCTCAACTAGAACTCTGGAAGTAACTAAAAATGCAGTGACTTCTCTGAACAAACTATTTTTGAAATTGTACTAAAGGCAGTCGGAAACTAATACAGCTCATATAAACATGAATGTCAATGCGTTCTTTGTATGGTCTCTACGTGGAACCCTAGTTACCATCTTCTTGGATAGTTAAATACAATCTTAGTGCAAATTATAGGAAGAAATGCAGAATATATGTTGGTGTGACTGCGTCTAAACTGTGAATGTTTATTGAATCTCCTAGTTATAGAAGGCTGAGTCTTGCAAACAAAAGTCATGATTCATGACGAAGTCATAAAACTGCGAAACAACTTACCATAGCTAACAATCAAAAGTAACTTGGCTGCAGAATAGCATACTTTGAATTTATAGTGACTATGCTACAACATAGACTAAAACCCAAATGAATGCATGAATACCCTACTAATTATGGTGTACTCCCTTTGTCTAAAACTGTTTTCCTCATTACTTCTTTTACATGATCTTCATGTACACCAGCATGTTAGGCTGAAATAAGCACATTTTCATGTACACTAGTTTGATTTCGTGTGCTTTGCATTTAGCCTGCATTGATTTGTTTTTGTACTCCTTCCCATAGGTCTCATACTAATGGGAGTGTGCTGTTGCTTGTAAGCAAGTCACCTCTTCCTTATTCTTTCCATGTAAGACTTGGAATTAACAAACCCAACTTCTCTTTTTATAACCTTAATTAATGGTATTCACTTCTCTAATTTGTCTTTAAGTAAAATTGCCTAAGAGAATGCGGAACCAAAAAATGTTGCAGATCAATTGGATCGAAGGTAGTAACACAATTCTAGCCACTTGGATTAGGAGTCTTACCGCTAGGTACTTACCTCACCCTAATAACGAGCAAATGGAATTTTTTTTTTTTGTCCTAATACAACCAGTTCTATCTAATTTCGAGTAAATTTGACCTGGATTTTTGAGATATTTGTTCGTTTGGAGACTTTTCACTATTGAAAAATTGCCAATGAGCAAATTTGCAAAAAAAAAAAGGTCAAGTTGTACTTGGAGCTAAGTACAACCAGTTGATAGTATCCTCATATCCCTTTACACAAACATCTAACCCCACTCTCCCTAAAACCAAATAACCCGAAACACAAACTCGATAACAAACTACCCCACCCACAAAGTACTACCTCTATCCCTAAATCTTTGCAATAATTTTTGTCAGAGATTTTTTGGCTAGATGTGGCAAAGATCAAGAGACCAAAGGAGTACTATATTGCTACTTTATGCCATGTTTGGTAGGCCATCTCTGGAATTTTCAACAAAATTAATTCTACATGATAAACCTCACAATAATAGCTGAATATTGCACCCTCTCACGCTCTCCCTTTAAATTGTTGGTAATTGACCATTACAAGGACTTATATAAGACTGTTACTTTGATAAGACCAGATAATTAGAAACTTCATAACAACTCAATGGTTTTAAAAAAAAAAAACTGTTATATAATATATGTATTTAGTGGATGCCCATTATACCCCTATGATTATCCTAGTATATTCTAGATACTAGGTGTATAATTCTCTAAGGAAACCCTAATTGTTTCCCATGTCTATATATATATATGTATGTACTCCCTTATGAAATAAGAACATGAATACATATCTATTCTGTCCTACAAATACTCTCTACTACTTAAACCCTATTTTCTATAACACGTTATCAGCACGAAACTTAACCGTTGAGCATATTACCTACAGCTATGGAATCTCATTGTAAGTATCAACTATCTTTATTCTTATTAAATTTTAATCATGAGATACATGAAATAGATAAAAGTTTGGTTGTATAATAATTTGTTAGATGTAAATTAATTACTTTAATATGCGGCATGACGATCACATATAGTATTCTTATGTTTAATTTTTTTTCTCTCTTATTTTTTTTTCTTTTCTTTTATACTGAATATATAGTTTCAATATATTTCTTTTGTTTCGCACAGTTTTAATTTTTACCTTTCCTATAATTGTTTTTCAATAAGAGTTTCTAGCCTTCTTGTTCAAATTTGTTTGTTACGTTGTAACTACGGTATAATAATTTATTTAGCATCATATGTAATTATTGACATATATGAATCTTCTTCATATATTTATATGAGGTTTAATAAATATTTCCGATGTTAATTTACAGTGTTATATTTGAAGTTGTTGAAAGTTGATGAGTATCTATATGATTTTATACTAATAAACAAATAAATAATGCATTGACTTTCATATATACCCCCTGTAATTTTCTGTTAAATTCATTATGGATGTGCACTTGCTTATTTTAAGTCATCATCATTATACATACAAGTATACAACAAGTGCTTATAGGTTATTGAAAGACCATTTTGCGAGTTTAAAAGTTATATTCCAACGGCAATATATTTGATTAATCATTAACAAATTGTTAAATCTGATACATCAAAAAGAATTCAGCCATAATAATTTTTTTTTAATTTGTATATTTAAGTTAATGCAATGGTAATAAGTGGTGTTTGAGAATATGGGCTCATAAGAAAGCTCGATCCATTGACAATAGATTAAGATAATTTTTTTTGATACAACCAGTGGCCGAAAAAATTGCTTATTTGATTTGAGTTAAAAATAAATTTTGAATCAAATGAACAATTTTGTTTTTGCTTTTAATTATCGTACACCGCTAACTATATGTGCATAAGAGGTAATACCATAGACATTCTCGACTTAATTCTTATCTTACGGGTGTAAATATAATTATAAGATCACCAAATACTAATGTGCCCAAAGAAATTAACAATTAATTTGCTGATGAAAGCAATATGCCAAGCCTACGAAAATATGTTGTTTGTTTAAATAAAAAAATAAATCTAATTAAGGGCGGCAGTAGGCCATAATAATCTCCTATTTGAGTCTCTATTATTCATTGCCTTTCCCTCCACTTTTAAATTCTGTTACTCTTTCTGTTGTGGGGTTTGGAGTATGAAAAATCAATTCTACTTTTTTATGATCAATGGGTTATCTTCGTTTTATATTATATGTAATAATTTAAGTATTTTTTTTATGAGACATAAAATTAAACATTTAATTTTTGCACACATTATAAAACTGAGGTGGTATTAATTCGTAATATTTTAAATTATTTTTAAATTGTATGATGTCGTACCAATGATTGACCACATGTTAAACAATTTTTTTTTCTCTCTTGACATGAATATAATTGGTTCAATAATTATAATTGGGGTTAATAATAATGATAATTCTAGGAGACACTTAGGATTTTCATGACTTTGTTTAGTTTTAAATTCTTGATATGTGTTTAGATTTAATAATATGTGGTATTATATACCTACAAGTAGTGGAATAATGAATAAATTGAACATGAGATTCTTGTATGTATGATCATGAAGTCCCTTAGTTTTTATGACGAATGAAAGTACATATGGAAATGGTGTTCCTTAAATTTACAAAGGTTATTCATAAATCCTCAAGATTAATTTGAAGATATTTACATGACATAGATTTTTGTAGTTTTTACACTATGCTTAAATTATTCACCCTAGTAAAACAAATATGTTCCTATGTGCCAATTGTCCTGCGAAAATAATATTCGAAGTATTTGAGTAAATTGATATGCAATCCTTGGGTAAATATTCAAGATAACAAATTAACTATAAGTGAGTATTAATGATGCATAGATAACTAGATATACTCATTTTTTAGAAATGAATGAGAAATTGTATCATTGAAGGAATAACTAGCATGTTTGCACAATGTTTCCTTGATTATAATTTATGTGAAAGCTCATAAGGATTGTAAACATGAATACATAATATTTATTTTAACAAATAAATAATTCTATGAGTTTAAGATCGATAATGATAATGACTTTGTGAGAAACACATTTGAATAATGTGAGAAAGATGTGAGTTTTATGAATAATACTTTACATGGTACATGACATTGCCTAAAGAATTCGTGGTTTAAGAAGAATATGAGATTAAATGTTGTTGGACTAATTTCATGCCCCTATATGCAAGGATTAGGGGGGAGATAGTATTTTTATTCTGTGAGTTATAAAATACATTGATGGTCAGTTTGTTGAATAGAGGCAACAAGATAGTTAAATGTTTAGAATAATGATACCATCCTGAAGATGGATATGAATGATTTAGAATGTCATTGATTATGAATCAATTATTAGTGCCCTAATTAAAATTAATGTTGTCGTAGAAGGGCAACACAAGTTGCTCACAAACATAGATTAAACCAAAAACGTGGTAGACCATTATTTCGTTATGAACATAATTATCGTTGAATATGAAAGAAAATGATACGTTATGATGAATTTTCATTAGAATATATTTATGTTTAGTAAAATTGATATGTGTCAAGATTATATAAAATACTCTAGAAGAGTATAATATGTCCAACTTCATTAACATGTATCATGATAATTATAATCAATGCTCTAGCAGAGTAGAATAATAATTGTTGCATAAAGTATTAGTCTTGCCAAGTATAGAAATAAACACTTGCTATATAGTGTTCTTATATCACATCATATTAATCATCATGGCCATGCATGGAGTAGGTATAATAAAGTGATCACTATTGTTTGAAAACTGACCAGAATTTAGAAAGTGATTGGATGTGATAATTCAATTAGGCCATCCAGGTTTAATGTATAGTATAATCACCCGTAAGGGAAACCTGAAGTTTCAATTTGATATGAAATAATGTGCTGACGCTCTCTTATGTTAGATATGTGAAATGTTTTGAATGGCAAGACATAATTAACGAACATTGAAATTGAGCTATATTTGGATTGTGACTTTTAAGAAAATTTCAAGAAAAGGAAATTCTATTTTTGATCAACTTTGGATATTGATATGCAATGAGTGACCAGAAGTTCACTAAAATAGCTTATATGTTGTTCTATACTATGTGACTAAAGGCTTATCAAATCACCTTGTATGTTAACACGTTGAGTAAAACTCATTATCAAAGTCATTGGCAATCCAAAAGATCACCATTGAGTGGAGTTACATGCGTATAAGCTAAGTCATGATTATGTTTATATAACAATCATTTTTTTTATTGGGGCTGTTGAATGTCAGCACACAAGAATAAACCAACAACTGCACAATAATTGTCCCCCCATTGTCATTAAGTTCTAGAAGAGAACAGTTTATGATGAATTTATAAACACATATGTGATGTACATCATAAGTTAGAGAAGAGATGGTTTTAATAGATTAATATTGTTCTCCAGAAGAGACAAATAGTTTGTTGAATATATCTCTTCTAAGCGATGAAATTTGTTAATAAATCTTCTATTAGGTGAAATATTTTTGCACATGTAATCATACACTATGTTTGTTAAGAATATGATGCCCCTATTTTTGAAAATTTTACCAACTTAGGGGGAGAAGAATTGGGATAAGTTGGCAAAATTATTAAATTATAAAGTGATGATCCCTATAATGACTATTTGAGATATTATTGCCAACTTTTGTCTATATATTATCAAGATATGTTGCACATCTATGGTTTGATTTGTATTCAGTTATGTCTCATGTTACATACCGTTAAAGATACATTTTGGTCATATTATGTGTATACATTGAGATAAATCTTGCCAATAATACTTGAATCACTACACCTGAAGTGTAGGTTGTATGATCGGTTCCAAAATAAATATGAAATATATGGCAAGAAAGTGCAGTTGACACTATTGAAAGTGTAATGGTATATTAATGCCATAATGTATGCCCCGGAAGTGGTATAGATATCTGAATTATAACAGATGGCCTATGATATAAGAACGAAGATGTTATAATTGACTAATGGTACCAATGGGAAATGTATTCAGATATCATTGTAAAATAGCATGCAAATTATATCTTGAAAAATGTGATACCGGTATATGATGGAACCGAGGATTATATGCATATGCAAAAGTAGTGGATTTGAGAACAGGGATCTGAAATAAAAGTCCACTTTTATGTCGACATATTGACAATGATCAGAGATAATCATGGACTTGGAGTCCAACTAAAGGTGAATAATGATGATCATCAAGGACCAGAAGTCCAGCAATAGATTTTTAAAATTCACATTGTACAGTGTCTTGCATTTTTTTAGTCTTACATTTATGTGCATGTGTGAGTCGTAGATAAACGCATAATTCATTGCATGTGTCAATTAGTGATTAGATGCATCACTCATTATATATGTAGTATATGTTTTATGCTCAAAATTTTGTTCAAATAAACTTTACATCTCATCATATTACATGTACTAATTTTATACAATAATTGTAATATACGTAAAATTTTGACCATTATATAGTAAGATGTGTTTACAATAGTATGAAGATTTACACTAAAAATTTTACACTCCAATGAGAATATATTTGTGATGAAATTATACAGATGGAGGCGTTTTAATAGCATGTTGTGAATTATGCATAAAAGTTTCAGAAGAACTTGTACAAGACATATTCAAATATCTAGTGCTTCAAGTTCTATACGAAATATTTTGAACACCTCAATGGACAATGGTGACATTATTATCAAACTCCTGAAGAGTTTAAGACTAAATTAACAACACTCAACCTGAAGTTTGAGTATGTGAGTGCTAATCAGAATCTTATGTTCATTTGAGAACTTGATTTTATAAGGATAATCCTTTTATGGTCCAGAAGAATCATAAACAAATAATTATTACTTAAATGTAATTACTAATTTACATAAGATTAGACAATGATGTTGATTATATCACAAGTTGCCATAAATTATTATCAATATGTAATTATTAATAGTTATTTTATATAACTTCCAGAAGAAGGCATAAGTTTAATATTTGTGGCAATTTAACAAAGATGAAGTAATGATAAACACAACATATGTATTATTTTCAAGAGTATGAAGAAATGAATATATCTCATGTTGAAGATTGAAGTCCAATAAGGAAGGATCAACTACCAAGAAGTTGAATTTTATTCTACTTCAAGTGCGAAGCTACTACCAAAGACGTTGGGTTCATTATTCTAAAAGATCTCAAGTTATGCATTCATTAGGGGGAGAAAATACGTGTTGCACTCTTTTTCCCTTAACCATGGTTTTGTCCCACATTGGGTTTTCCTGGTGAGGTTTTTAATGAGGCAACATCATAAAACGTATTACGAAAGTGATGTACTCTTTTTCCTTCACTAGGTTTTTATTCCCACAGGGTTTTTCTTAGTAAGGTTTTAATGAGGCATACTATTCGATAATGGTCATCCAAGGGGGAGTGTTATATAATATATGTATTTAGTGGATGCCCATTATACCCCTATGATTATTCTAGTATATTCTAGATACTAGGTGTATAATTCTCTAAGGAAACCCTAATTGTTTCCCATGTCTATATATATATATGTATGTACTCCCTTATGAAATAAGAACATGAATACATATCTATTTTGTCCTACAAATACTCTAAACTACTTAAACCCTATTTTCTATAACAAAAACAAGATACTTCTTCATAATTAAAAAAATGATAATAATAACACGTAATAATATTAAAAATAATAGCAATAATACAAAATAATAATTACTCCGTATTAAATTGAACAACAACGGAATAAATACGGAAAATTTCTAGTTTGTAAATGTTAAAAACATAGTTTGTTTATAACATACTATTTTAGGGAATTTGGAAAATAATAAAAAAAAGGAAATATTAATACAAAAATGGAAGTTTCCCAAAATAGCACGATATATCTACATACTATAGGCTCTGTTCTCTTCACGGGATTTAGCTGGAATGAAATGGAATGGATTGAATTGGAATGGAATGGAATGGATAGGATTAGAATGGATTAGATATTCCAATTTCTCATGGTCCCCAAAATATTGAACGTGTAGCTGAATTAGATTTCACTAATCCGACACAAACAATGTTAATGCGAGACATTCGTGCAAATATTGCAGATGAAATATGGCAAGATGTGTGTGCTGGAAATATGAGGTTCCAAGATGATGATGATATAGAGGAGGAAGAAATATACGAGGATAATTGAAGCACTTCTTTATTTACTTATAAGGATATTGTATCTACAGTAAATTATTACANAAGGATCAACTACCAAGAAGTTGAATTTTATTCTACTTCAAGTGCGAAGCTACTACCAAAGACGTTGGGTTCATTATTCTAAAAGATCTCAAGTTATGCATTCATTAGGGGGAGAAAATACGTGTTGCACTCTTTTTCCCTTAACCATGGTTTTGTCCCACATTGGGTTTTCCTGGTGAGGTTTTTAATGAGGCAACATCATAAAACGTATTACGAAAGTGATGTACTCTTTTTCCTTCACTAGGTTTTTATTCCCACAGGGTTTTTCTTAGTAAGGTTTTAATGAGGCATACTATTCGATAATGGTCATCCAAGGGGGAGTGTTATATAATATATGTATTTAGTGGATGCCCATTATACCCCTATGATTATCCTAGTATATTCTAGATACTAGGTGTATAATTCTCTAAGGAAACCCTAATTGTTTCCCATGTCTATATATATATATGTATGTACTCCCTTATGAAATAAGAACATGAATACATATCTATTTTGTCCTACAAATACTCTAAACTACTTAAACCCTATTTTCTATAACAAAAACAAGATACTTCTTCATAATTAAAAAAATGATAATAATAACACGTAATAATATTAAAAATAATAGCAATAATACAAAATAATAATTACTCCGTATTAAATTGAACAACAACGGAATAAATACGGAAAATTTCTAGTTTGTAAATGTTAAAAACATAGTTTGTTTATAACATACTATTTTAGGGAATTTGGAAAATAATAAAAAAAAGGAAATATTAATACAAAAATGGAAGTTTCCCAAAATAGCACGATATATCTACATACTATAGGCTCTGTTCTCTTCACGGGATTTAGCTGGAATGAAATGGAATGGATTGAATTGGAATGGAATGGAATGGATAGGATTAGAATGGATTAGATATTCCAATTTCTCATGGTCCCCAAAATATTGAACGTGTAGCTGAATTAGATTTCACTAATCCGACACAAACAATGTTAATGCGAGACATTCGTGCAAATATTGCAGATGAAATATGGCAAGATGTGTGTGCTGGAAATATGAGGTTCCAAGATGATGATGATATAGAGGAGGAAGAAATATACGAGGATAATTGAAGCACTTCTTTATTTACTTATAAGGATATTGTATCTACAGTAAATTATTACATAACAAAAATGTAGTAAAAAAAAGCAAATTTGTTATGAACATTATTATGTCGTCAAGATTTAAATTTTCAAGAGTTTAATTAAGAATTTAATTTTAATTAAGATTTAAATTTTCAAGAATATATTGTCGGGATTAGAATGGATTGCCGGGATTAGAATGGATTAGAATGAATTGCCGGGATTAGAATGGATTAAAATGGATTGGAATGGATGACCCGGGAATGGAATGGATTGAAATGGAATAGATCGAGATTGTAATCCCGTGAAGAGAACAAACACATATATATCACACAAAATTTATAAAACCACATTATCCTGCATTACTCTTTATTGTAACGACAAATCAAAATCATAGGACACCACTACCTCAATTTTAGAGTTAGAAGAAACTCGGTACTGAGCAAGGCACAATGATGTGAAATCAAGGGCGATTTCTCTCTTGGAGAGTTTCTTATTTTAGAGTTAAGTTTTTCATTAAATCTCTCTCCCTTTTTGTAGTTGCTATTTTAGTTAATTTGTGCAGATAAGGCAGATTGCACGAATAAACCGCATCAATTGGCTTTGAGTTTTGAGTCGATTTAAGTTGCAATAGCTAGCTTAGGCGGTTTATTTTCAAGAAAAAATATTAGAAAAATCAAATAAAAATATTACATTTGGAGTTTTAGTGAGTTATGTGAAGTGGTATAGCCGGAAGTCTAGCAAACTTGATTTGCAAAGAAGTTTAAATCCTAGGAGTGTTTATCCAATTCCTACGCTGCGTTTTTTGTGGTTTTTAGATTTATTTGTAGCCTATTTAAAGGCCTAAATACACCAATAAGGCAATAATATTCAGTTTTGCATTGATCAAAGTTTATCTCTTATTTGCTTACCAGCTTGCCATAGCTGCCGCAAGTTTTTGCATAGTGTTAACTAGATTGAGGTCTTCGGGCCTGTTTACTTCAGCTTAAAATCCGTTCAGTTCAATTCAATTTAGCTCAATTCAGCTCTGCTCTTCTCTTATTTTGCTATTCATTAATCCTTTATATAAAAAAACTTTCAATTCAGTTCCAATCAATTCTGTTCAGTTCAGCTGTTTTCAGTTGAAATAAACATGTCCTTAGTTTTCCAACTCAATCAATTGAGGTTGAGAAGTTATATCCCCCATTAATTCATCCCTTCAATTCATTGCAAAATCTCACAAACTTTAGCCTTAACTACCCAAGAATCGATCTGAAAATCAAGGAAGCATGCCTAGTGGGTTTATTACGCATCACACAAATATTCTGATTATCTGAAATTGAAAGGAGTACAAGTGACTTAGCAGGTTGCAACCCCAAAATTAAAATACTAAATAGGACTAACTTAATGGTAAAGTCTAAGTAAAATTTTCAGCCACACTTCTAAAAAGAAATCTTCAACAATCTCGAGAGAAAGGTTTTTCCCTTGCTACTTTCATTTATTAACAAAACTCTCAGACATTTTCTCTTACCCGACTCATTTACAAATATTTGGGTTGCCCAAAACATCTACTAGATGCACCGAATTTTATCTGTATTTACAAAGAAGAAAAGAAATTGATGTTAATTCTCTCCTGCTCCTACTCTCCTGCTGCCCTTAATTCCTAAGTTAATATAGATTTCTCAGTCCTCAACTATTCAATACGATGCAGCATTTAAGTAACATTTAAGCGACAGCTGAAATGCTGCAATTTTGCCTATCTCTGCTTAAGCAATCAAAACCTTCAATTCTCACTGCTGCTGAATTCTGACCAAGTACAGCTTGGACACACCCACCCTTGTGGGACAATGAGGATGGTGAAGCAGACGATGATAGTACAGGAGAATATGTCTTAAAATTTTCCGAGCCAAACTGTTCATCGTGAACGAGGGGATTTGATACCCTGCAAGGAGGTGACCCACAGAAAAATGGTGGAGATGAAGAAGCTACTTGGTTAGCTGATTTTTCTAACCCACTTCCCTGTAATTAGCAAGTTTTCAAATAAGAAAACAAAGTAAATTGACTATCGTTTTATATCAAAAAAAATTAAAGAATTGACATACGACTAAGCAAAGGGAGGACCACAAGGAACACACAAAATTCATAAGTTTTTGTCGATTGAAATTGTGTTTGAAGCTTCACATGCAAAACCAAGAAACTAATAGGAATTAAGCAGTCCTTGTTTATTTCAAGTAAAATAAATTTGTTCAGTAAAATCCAGTTCTAGTTCACAAGGATCTTATTAAAAAGGAAAAACTGATTAAAATTTTTAGTTATTTTCAATCATTTCCATAATTTCGCAATGACCATCACCATTAAGGCACCAGCCCAGCTGATGATAATTTTTGTATATGATGGGCCAAATTTTCAAGAATTGTTCAATTTAATGATGCAATCAGCTGTGGCTCCTCACTAAAAACTAAGGAGGTTAAAGCAATTATTCAGAACTACTTCCTACAACAGGCCAACAGCATTGCAGGTAAATTTATAGCCACAACAAAGCTGGGATCTCAATATCATCAAGCAACCACCATATTCACATGTCAATCAAGAAATTAAGCCTAATTATGAATCACCATAAAAAAGTAAAAGGCATCGGATATAAATGCGGTACTATTAGTAATTTAGTAGTGAGGCCCTTTCGATAATCACATGTTAATGTTCTGCAAACATGGTAGCTACTTAGTTGCAACCTTCCACACCTAAAACAATTTCGAACACAATATCGAAAATTTTTAGGCAAACACCATGTTTGGAATCCAACATCATAAAACACTTCCTTGAAGTGAGTGGAATAAAGATTGATAACGGATTAAACAATAGAAACTATTTTTCGATTGTTAACAAACTTATAAGATTTACGTTTCCCCACAATCTACAAAATTGAATTTAAGCAAATCAAAGAAAATACAACGATTTAAGCTCGTAATTTCATCAATAATAATTAAAAAAAAAGTCTTCTTGCCAAAATTTCCACTATAAAACCAGTAAAAAACATAGTAAATCTAAAATGTTAGTTACTTTTTAAGATTTTAGAAGTGCATTCAACATAAAGATTCGATGGTGCTCCCGGGAGTATATTTCTTGATATACTCCCGGATTAAGCGAATAAAACATTAGTTCAAAACTATAAAACATTGGTTCAAAACTATTTTGGATAAAACATTTGCTTAATTCTATAAAACAATGGTTTAAATATTTGTCTAATAGAACACTTACTGAATTTCATAAAGCATTGGTTGTAATGATTTTTAGATAAAATAATTTCTAAATCATATAAAACATGTGATGGTATACAGCTATTTAAAATTATATAGAACATTAACTATTTTTAATAATACAATTCTTAACCGTTAGGTTATAACTTCCTTGTTTTTTTTTGTTACATTTATCCATTTAAATATATTTTAAAAATTTATTTTTAAAATAATATTCATTTCAATCTTCACTTATAAAATATTAGTTCAAAGTTATAAAATATTGGTTCAAATATATTTTGTATAAAACATTTGCTTAATATTATAAAAAATTAGTTCAAATATTTGTCATATAAAACACTTATTGAATTTCATAAAACATTAGTTTGTGTCAGAACATGTAAGTGTGTGTCCTTTTTTTTTTTTTAACTTATATGTTTTATTTAAAATTGTTGATTGTTTTTTTTTTCCTCTTATGTTTGAAATTGTATGATTTGGATTTAATTGTTATTACTAATCTATTTGAAACTTCTTTTTTAAAAATAAGTTTAATTGTTTTGTAAATTTTAATGATTGTTTTATTTATTAAATTGTAAATAGGTTAAATTAAATAGATTGTTTTGTATATTATTTCATTTGTTCTACAACTTTTCATGCACTGGTGACAAAAATTGGTGCAGCTGAAAGTGAAAATGAACATGTGTCTCTACTACAAACAGGTAATGAACAGAACATTACATAATCAATAACAAATTTATTGTTTATTTATAAATTAAATTTCTTTGTCGAATTTATTGTTTTTCAATAATATTTATTCAATATTGATAATTGTTCTTTGAATGTTTTATTATGTTAAACTACATGTTTATAATTTTATTTAAATGTTTTATTAGTTTTATTTTTCTACTTTACATTTATAATTCACAATCTATATAAATTAACACCATTTGATTTAAAACATTCATTATTTTTTTCTTCTTGGTTTCTCTTTCTCTCTCTCTAATTCTCTCTCTGTGTTTTTTATATTTCCCTCTGTTTTATTATATTTGATTACATGTTTTATCTATTTATCATGTTTTATAATTTTATTTAAATGTTTTATCAGTCTTATTTTTCTACTTTCCATAAATAATTTATGGCCTATATACATTAACATCACTTGATTCAAACTTTCATTATTTCTCTACTTAATTTCTCTCTCTCTAGTTCTCTCTCTCTCTCTTTTTCTCTGTTTTTTTTTTCTCTTTCTCTTTGTATTTTTTTCCAATTTTTATTCTTCTATAAAATCTTTACAGTTTTATTGATGGACAAATCTCTTGCTAGATTTGAAGTTCTGGATATTTTCTTCAGAAAATTAGTTTTAGAAGAAGATGATATAATTCAAAACGAAGATAAAGATGATGAGTATGACTTCAAATATAGTTTTAGAGTGAGAAAAGGGAAGCGTTATTTCAGATCTGACAATGTGACAGTTAGACAAAGATTCTTTGTTTGTCATAAAAAAGGATCGAAGAAAAACAACAACAGTTCATCAATTATATAAAGTATGTTTTACAGATTATATGCATTGTTCAAGAAATATGAATTGATGTATTATGAAAATTTTGTTCTGCTAGATTAAACTTGTGTTCTATTATTCTTAATATTTTTATACAGTTATGTTTTATGTTTTTTTAATAAATTGTTTTATTATAAAACGAAGATGTTTTACTTAAAATATGCAAGTTTAACATAGAACATTTGTTTTTTAGAAATCAAAATATGTTTTATAAATATGAAATGATGTTTTATATAATACTGCTATAATTGAAGTTACTTTTTATGTTGAATTTAATACTGTTATAGTTGTTTTTTTAAAATAAATTATATTATTTATGATTATCAAGTAATAATTCATAAACATGTTTGATGAATGTATTGTTTTATTATTCTCAATATTTTTGTTACGTTCTGTTTTATGTTTCGAAGCGATTGTTTTATTTATGCACTGAAGATGTTTTACTAAAACTACAAAAGTTTAACTTAGAAAAGTTGTTTTTTGGAAATCAATAGAGGTGGAGAACATGCTTTATCCACCTGAGCATGAGGTAAAAGACCCATCGAAGAAAAGGAAAAGGGTAGAAAAAATGCAAGGCCAAAAAGTACTTTGAAGAAGATAAGTAATATAAAGAAAGGACAGATTAAAACTTTGAAGAATAGAGCTACAAAGAGTACCAGCAAAACTAAGGCAAATGCACAAAAATCTGTGCATATAATACTTTTAATGTTTTAAATTTTCTAGTGTTTGTTTAATTATTAGTTATATTTTAATAATATATAATTTGACATTTTCAAAACATGTTTGTTTTATTATATTTTATGTTCTAAAATATATAGTTAATGTTTTAAAGTTTCATATAAAACACAAATTAAATCTTATATTAGTTAATGTTTTATTATGCTAAATTACACATCTGTTTTTTTATATACATTCATTGTTATATTAAATAATATTAATGTTTTACTCCCTCCGTTCCTAAATGTTTGATACGTTTGGAATCTGACACTATTCATAGGGTGGGAGAATCTTTTAAATTCCTTTCAATATATAAAACATAATATAATCATATTGGGTCTTGTTTGATTCGTCTCAATGGGTACGTTATTAATATGTAATTATTATAATTTTTATATATACACAACAAAAGATATTTAAGGTCAAGCAATTGCATTGGCATATGTGTAAGTCAAAGCGTATCAAACAAATAGGAACGGAGGGAGTATAATATTATGCGATGTTTTATAAATATTTTATTATGTTAATTTTAGCTTACGATCTATAATGTTTTATGTTTTTTACTTATTGTTTTATTATAAAATGCAGATGTTCTAGTTAAACTATATATGTTTAATATTGAACACTTGTTAAATAGAAATCAACTGTATGTTTTATAAATATGATACTATGTTTTATAAAATTTTTGTTTTGTTGGGTATAGCTTATGCTATATTATAGTCAATATTTTTATTCTGTTAGGTTTTTATGAATTTATCAATTGTTTTATTATTAAAACCATATGTTTTAGTTAAGCTATACAAATTTAACATAACACAATTGTTTTTTAGAAATTGACCATATGTTTTATAAATACAATATGATGTTTTATAATTTTTTTGTTTAATTAGGTTTACCTTATGTTATATTATAGATAAATTTTTTGTTTTATTAAGTTTTTTATTATTTTATTGGTTGTGTTTTTGTTTAACTGAAGATGTTTAATTAAACTATTTTAGAAATCAACTGTATTGTTTTATTATCTTAAATTATAAATTGTGTTTTTTTATATACATCTATTGTTTTATTAGATAACATAATTGTTTTATTATATTTTTTTCACTAATTAAATTTATATTTTTTCTCAACAGGAGTATATGAATACATGATGCAACTATTTGTCATTCAAGCAACCCAAGTTCTACACTTCAAATTTTTGTACCAGATTTATATGTTGGAGTCAATATTATAACTTAGATATACATATATTTTTTGTTCATGTTTTTTTATCCTATATTAATGTTTTGTAGTAGTTAATGTTTTATGAACTGTACTTATTGTTTTGTTTTCCATATTGTGCTGTAAAAAAACATTATTGTTTTATAAAATGGTCAATGTTTTATGAAAAATACTTGATGTTTTATTTTTGCAAAAACGGGTGTATATTCAGGAACACAATCCTCATTATTCTACTAAAACAATTATTTCTCAGAAAATACACCAACTTAAACAATTTTCAAACACTAAAATAAAATAAAATAAAAAACTAACCTTTGAGAGAATGATATCAAGCAACTCCGCTCCAGCTTTCAAATCGTTCATCTCTGAATGATTACTGACAAAAAATTGAAAAGACATTTATAACAAAGCATATCATAACAAAAAATCCCGAGACAAAACAAATACATTTTTTGAGAAAAAAAAAATAACAGAAAAATGAACCTAAATTCATAACAATTAAGGGGAAAAAACATACTTGAGGTACCATTGAAGAGAGCTAAAATTGTCATTAAATCTACGAGGTTTAGGACAAACCACAGAACCAGAGACGCTCTTTCCCATAGCACAATGTTTCATTATTTTTCTTTTCAGCGATCTACAGAAAAACAAACGCCTGTGATTTTTTTTTTTTAATTAAATTGAATCAATTATTATTATTATTATTATTATTATTATTATTATTATATATAATATTCAAATAAAATCAATATCAATCAACGAGATAACTAGAGATTTTCACTTGCCATAAATTGCATCACTAGTTTCAGAAATAAAATTAAAAAATTGAACATTATTTAGATGAAGATAAGAAACTTTCCCAGAAGAAAAAAAAAAAGAAAATTTAAATAGTCAGTATATAGTAAGTGAAAAATCCACTCAAATATTAATAATAAATCAATGATAATTGTTCGATGTTGGAATTGAGCTAATAAATGATAAATTTACGAAAAAGAAAATAGAAAGATGGAAGGGAGAAAGAATTACCTGGGCATCCACAGGGGATCCTCCGATAGGAAAGCAATTGATAAAATGAGAAAGAGAGGCTACAGTAGTGGAACAAAGGGTGAATTTAAAGTAGTGAATAAAACATATAAGGGTACCCAAGATATAATATCACAAAAATTATTAAAAATAAGAAATATAAGAACAAAACCAAATAACAATAATATCTACTCCCTTCGTTCCTGTTTGATACACTTTGACTTGTATATTTGTTAATACACTTGTTTGAACTTAAATATTTAAAAGATTCTCTCACTTATGAATAGTGTAATTAAATATTTTGGAACGGAGGAAGTAGTAAACAAGTAGATAAGTTTATTACCACACTATCCCTTAAAATGCATATAAAAAGACGACCTTACCCCTGAATTAATAACATATTACCTAAAATGCCATTGTAATATGAAAAATTACATATCACTGTGATTTATTGGTCAGCCCTCACCAAATAATATTAGGGTATAATTTGCTAGTTTGGGGATTTTTTATGTGAAGGGATTGTTTTGATGAATCGATGGTGATGTCATGATAAAGGGGTATTTTTTATTATCCTTTTATTTTATCGCCTAAAAAAAAGAATTTTATTTTTGTGGGAATGTTGAGTATTTTCTTTAATAATATTGATTTATTTTGCTGAAATCATATAGTTTTTTTATATTAAATAAATTACCGAATAGTTGTATTTTAAGAAAAAATGTGACATTAGAAATGTGTACTCCCTCCGTTCCTTGAAGTTCCTACTAGTTACTATTCATACGCTTCCCAATGCATGTTTTATAACGTCTACATATTTAGTTACACATGTATAAAAATTGTAACAATTGAATATTAATAATGTACTTATCAACACGAATCAAACAAGACCCCACATGACTATATTATTTCTTATACATCAATAGTTATATACATGAATCTCTTCACTTGTGAATAGTTAGAAAAACACAACTGGCATGATCTTCAAGGAACAGAGGGAGTATATCAAACAAGCGAAAGCAAGCACGGAAACCTCTAAGACATCACATTTGAGCATTTCATAAACTCGAAAACCCTTTGTTTCCATCTCTAACGTTTCCGTGCAACCAAACCTCTCTTTACTTCTGCTTATTCCTGTAATTTTATGTATATATAGGTTATATCTTTATATAATTTATTACATTCCAAATGCATTTGTTGGTTTATAAAGCATTTTAATAATTTTTCAAGTTTCCACGTTTTAAGACAATATATTATTACTATTTTTTATTTTTGTAAACGTTTTCATCTTTGTTGTTTTTTTTTTTAATGATGCTTCCCCGTTTTCGAAAATTTTTTGTTTCGGCGTTTTCGTGCTATCAAAAATTAAAGTATTGAGTCAAACTGTCCAACCCAAACATTTGGACAGAAACCTTACCCTTGAGCCCAAACAATAACAATTCCCACTAACTCCTTTCTCTCTCCTCGAGATTCAACATGATATTACATGCTTTCTTCTTCCATGTAGAAATAGAAAGCATCATCCAACACCATCAATTAATCAAATTATTAAGCCATTATCGTCACTATCATCATTGCATCTCCGATCATCATTATTGTAATCTCCTGCATTTTTGGGACTTTATATTATAATTATTTATGATTATAATATATAGTTTCAAGTATTTTAAAAATAAAGTTTTATTATATTTATTTATAAAGGTTTTATGAGGTATTTAATAAGTTATTTTCGCAAGGTTTTATTCAAATTTATCATTTGTTTCCAAAATAGGCTTTGAATATATATACTACCTCCGTTAATTTTTAGTTGCAACACTTACTGTTTTGGGATGTTATCAAATAATTGCAACACTTACTTTTTTTCTTTTTTGGTAAACTTTTTGGGGTGAATTTACCAATATACCCATGAACAAAAAACTTAAGCAGAATAATTAGTTGATGATTGTGGCTAACATTGTTGGGTTAACATCTAATTACTCCCTCCAAATATTTATCCTATCTCCCAACTACCTCCATCAATACATTGAATGTATTGATTCTGGAAAACTGACTGAAAGATGAAGCGTTTCATCTTCATTCAATTCATGTACCAGTCCCTCTTTAATTCTCGCCTATTTCTCTGCGTTCTCTCTTTCATCTTCTCAATCATTTCTCTTTCTTATCACTTTCGTTTAACAAACCCTAAAAAAAAGGAAAACGCTCTCTCTTCTTCAACCCTCGCCACCTACAAAACAAAAACAATGTCGGATCTGAATCCATTACATAAAGCATTGTTTGAAATAGAAAATGAGNAAAAAAAAAAGAAAATTTAAATAGTCAGTATATAGTAAGTGAAAAATCCACTCAAATATTAATAATAAATCAATGATAATTGTTCGATGTTGGAATTGAGCTAATAAATGATAAATTTACGAAAAAGAAAATAGAAAGATGGAAGGGAGAAAGAATTACCTGGGCATCCACAGGGGATCCTCCGATAGGAAAGCAATTGATAAAATGAGAAAGAGAGGCTACAGTAGTGGAACAAAGGGTGAATTTAAAGTAGTGAATAAAACATATAAGGGTACCCAAGATATAATATCACAAAAATTATTAAAAATAAGAAATATAAGAACAAAACCAAATAACAATAATATCTACTCCCTTCGTTCCTGTTTGATACACTTTGACTTGTATATTTGTTAATACACTTGTTTGAACTTAAATATTTAAAAGATTCTCTCACTTATGAATAGTGTAATTAAATATTTTGGAACGGAGGAAGTAGTAAACAAGTAGATAAGTTTATTACCACACTATCCCTTAAAATGCATATAAAAAGACGACCTTACCCCTGAATTAATAACATATTACCTAAAATGCCATTGTAATATGAAAAATTACATATCACTGTGATTTATTGGTCAGCCCTCACCAAATAATATTAGGGTATAATTTGCTAGTTTGGGGATTTTTTATGTGAAGGGATTGTTTTGATGAATCGATGGTGATGTCATGATAAAGGGGTATTTTTTATTATCCTTTTATTTTATCGCCTAAAAAAAAGAATTTTATTTTTGTGGGAATGTTGAGTATTTTCTTTAATAATATTGATTTATTTTGCTGAAATCATATAGTTTTTTTATATTAAATAAATTACCGAATAGTTGTATTTTAAGAAAAAATGTGACATTAGAAATGTGTACTCCCTCCGTTCCTTGAAGTTCCTACTAGTTACTATTCATACGCTTCCCAATGCATGTTTTATAACGTCTACATATTTAGTTACACATGTATAAAAATTGTAACAATTGAATATTAATAATGTACTTATCAACACGAATCAAACAAGACCCCACATGACTATATTATTTCTTATACATCAATAGTTATATACATGAATCTCTTCACTTGTGAATAGTTAGAAAAACACAACTGGCATGATCTTCAAGGAACAGAGGGAGTATATCAAACAAGCGAAAGCAAGCACGGAAACCTCTAAGACATCACATTTGAGCATTTCATAAACTCGAAAACCCTTTGTTTCCATCTCTAACGTTTCCGTGCAACCAAACCTCTCTTTACTTCTGCTTATTCCTGTAATTTTATGTATATATAGGTTATATCTTTATATAATTTATTACATTCCAAATGCATTTGTTGGTTTATAAAGCATTTTAATAATTTTTCAAGTTTCCACGTTTTAAGACAATATATTATTACTATTTTTTATTTTTGTAAACGTTTTCATCTTTGTTGTTTTTTTTTTTAATGATGCTTCCCCGTTTTCGAAAATTTTTTGTTTCGGCGTTTTCGTGCTATCAAAAATTAAAGTATTGAGTCAAACTGTCCAACCCAAACATTTGGACAGAAACCTTACCCTTGAGCCCAAACAATAACAATTCCCACTAACTCCTTTCTCTCTCCTCGAGATTCAACATGATATTACATGCTTTCTTCTTCCATGTAGAAATAGAAAGCATCATCCAACACCATCAATTAATCAAATTATTAAGCCATTATCGTCACTATCATCATTGCATCTCCGATCATCATTATTGTAATCTCCTGCATTTTTGGGACTTTATATTATAATTATTTATGATTATAATATATAGTTTCAAGTATTTTAAAAATAAAGTTTTATTATATTTATTTATAAAGGTTTTATGAGGTATTTAATAAGTTATTTTCGCAAGGTTTTATTCAAATTTATCATTTGTTTCCAAAATAGGCTTTGAATATATATACTACCTCCGTTAATTTTTAGTTGCAACACTTACTGTTTTGGGATGTTATCAAATAATTGCAACACTTACTTTTTTTCTTTTTTGGTAAACTTTTTGGGGTGAATTTACCAATATACCCATGAACAAAAAACTTAAGCAGAATAATTAGTTGATGATTGT
Organism: Suaeda aralocaspica; assembly: GCA_016808085.1. Classification (NCBI taxonomy): domain Eukaryota; kingdom Viridiplantae; phylum Streptophyta; class Magnoliopsida; order Caryophyllales; family Amaranthaceae; genus Suaeda; species Suaeda aralocaspica. Next base: position 2,507,293 of record PYUH01000271.1, read on the forward strand.
GGCTAACATTGTTGGGTTAACATCTAATTACTCCCTCCAAATATTTATCCTATCTCCCAACTACCTCCATCAATACATTGAATGTATTGATTCTGGAAAACTGACTGAAAGATGAAGCGTTTCATCTTCATTCAATTCATGTACCAGTCCCTCTTTAATTCTCGCCTATTTCTCTGCGTTCTCTCTTTCATCTTCTCAATCATTTCTCTTTCTTATCACTTTCGTTTAACAAACCCTAAAAAAAAGGAAAACGCTCTCTCTTCTTCAACCCTCGCCACCTACAAAACAAAAACAATGTCGGATCTGAATCCATTACATAAAGCATTGTTTGAAATAGAAAATGAGAAGGAAATCCAGTATTTGTTCTTGATGATCGAGGGTATTGAGAAGGGAGCTAAGTTCCCTATGTTAGCCTACTACTCCGGCGAAGCCGCGAAACACCTTAATCGTAATCTTCTTAAAGCTTTTTGTGTGAAGCTATTGGTGCTCATGATGTAGATCTAAAAGGAACACCTCCTTCTTCTTCAAATCGCAAGGGTAAAGGGGTTTCTAGGGTTTTAAACCCTACTGGAAACCTCCTTCGTGTAAGGAGGTCTTCAAGGAGGAAGGGAAAGCATGGTGTTAAGCTTGTTGATCTTGAGGATGAGTCCCCCCCAACTGTTGAACCATGTACTGAAATGGCTGTTGCTGTAGAGCCCTATGGTAAGCCACCACTAGCTTCTGAAGACCCCAACCATCTCTTTGATGAGTCCCCTGTGCTGGCTCTCCCAGCCACCCATTCTTCCTCCTCTGACGATGACACCAAAGGCAGAGGAAAGGCAGTTGTTGGTGGTGGTTCCCCTGAGATCTGATGGGTGGTCGGTAAAAGACCTTATACTGTTAATTATTTTTGTGATTGTTTGTTTGTTTTGGGTTTCAACTGTTCTTGGTGTTAACCTGTTAGATCCGTATATTATAGTCTCCTTTTTAGGTCTGTATGTGCATTCTTGTTGATTATACTGTTGTTGTTCTTGTTGATTATACTGCTGTTGATTAAACTGTTGTTGTTGATTATACGGTTGATGATTATACTATTGTTGTTGATTATACTTTTGTTGCTGTTGATTATAATCTTGTTGATTAAACTGTTGTTTTGTTGATTAAACTGCTGTTGTCATACTTGTTTTTCTTGTTCTTCATTAAGTTGTTTCTGTTGTATTTGTATGCATGTTGTTTCATGGGTCAGTTGCTTTGATTATGTTGATTGGCCCCTTGGTTGTTCATTGATGAATGATGATCACCCCTCATATGTGCAACACAATTCAGTCCCAACTAAAAGCTTCATGTAAAGCAGATACATAAGTCCCATATGATGGTACATTATGAGTCCCCATTTCTGTGACTTAAATGGATATTTGTCTAAATTCCAAATGATGAAGGGACTCATTTAAAACCCAATCAAGAGTTATAATGCTCCTGTTCTGTATATAACAGTTCAGTTGAGGTTGATCACTCTCATGATTAGTGGTAATGATGATATATTAAGTCTCTGATGGATTGACAAATACATAATGAAACAGGGTTGTTCTGCAAAATATTATGTTGCCATGTTTTTCATTTTCATTTCAAGTTCATACCCACATTGCTTGTTATCATGACTGCCTATTCAAAATACATATAACCTGATTGCTTCATTACTCCATTGAAGGTGTTGAGGTTATATGTGACAATCATGATGTGTCTTCATGAGTCCCTTTGTTGTTCAGTCAGCATCAACTTCTAGATTGTTATCAACTTGTGCCTGTCTTTCCATTGCTGGTTGCCTGAATCTGTCATTCAAGTACTGCACAGCTTCTTCCACAATTTTTTGATCAAATTCTAAGTTATCTGGGAGAAGTCCCAACTCATCCAATCCCCTCTTACCCATATGATCTATTTTGTAGTTGTTCCCTCCTTTTACTGACAAAATGTCAAGCATACATGATTGCAATGTAAGCCAAGTGTATTTGTTTGCAATAGGATCAAGTGTGTCATATGCATGAATGACATGATCAATGAGTTCCTCAATTGTTGCTGGAAAGTGTTGGTACATAATTGATTGGATTGAGTTGAATAACCCTAGGTCTAGGACATTAAGGTCTGGTGATTGAGCTGGCTGGAAAACCATATTAATATTCCATCCATCTGTCTTTGTTGCTTGCATCCATTCATTATCAAATGGAAATTGATGAGGCCTAGCATTATCCCATTGAATGTAAACTTCTTTTCCTAGAATTTCATGTGGCCAATTTTGTTTTACACATGGGATAATGTTTTTAAGCAACATCTCTCTCACTACCTCTCTTGTCACATTTTGATGAGCCTTAACTTCCCAACTTCCTGCTGCCCTGTTCTTGCTGTTGTTTGTTGCTTGTTTGTGATAAATGGAAGGCCATATTCCATATTTCCCACTGTGAAGCATTCTTCCCGATTCATCAAACAAGGGTCTCCCAATAACAGCCATAAACATTGCCTTGATTTTGTACCTTTTTGACACGTCACATCTATAGGGGTCATCCTCCTTTGGCAACAAATAAAATCTTGTTGTTTCTGGGTTCAAGTAGAACCACTTCTCATCTGTGTGTAAGGCTAAATGCATATCATGAAATGTTGCCTTTTGGGTTGGAGTTCTAGGAATGATGTGTGATAAAACCCATTTCATTCTTGCAATTTTGTGGTCAGGGGTTAATCTAGGATGATTGTTGCTTGTGTGACTTCTTAGTCTGCCCCTTTTCTTAAGGTTGTGCACATACACATGAGAAACAATCAAATGTTTTGCAAAAGATCTTAAAGTTGTCCTGAATTGTAATGGCACTGATTGTAAAATATGATCACTGATTTCCTTTGGTTTTCTACCCACTTTACCTGTTTTGTGGGATCTGACATCAATCAACTGCCCTCTCTGCCTCTGTTCCTTTACATATGAGTACAGTCAACATATTGTTGATTTGTGAACCCCCACTTCCCGTGCTAATTGTGCCTGACTTCCATATGGGAGGTTTTGTTCTTTTTCCATTGCAAGTATATTGTCAACTATTTTCCTCCTTTTGTCAAGGGATAATTCTGGTTTGCAGTGACTTACAATATCCTCTGTTTCTGCCCTTCCTCTTTGTTCAACTTGTTCTTGTTCAAGCAGAAGTTGTTCTATGGAGAACCAACCATCATCTACTTCGTTGTCTGCCATTGTTGTTTTGACTTGAAATAATTGTGTTTTTGCCTTCCCTGAGTCCCTTTTTACAGGTTGGAGAAGGGTGGATGTGGCAGGATTGCTACTTTTTGGGGATGTATATAAAGGCTAACGTGGGTTCAATGAAGATGGGTTGGGGACTGCTGCTTGAGGAGTTTAGGAAGAAGGCTGACTTAGGAGATTTGATGTTTTTATTTTTTGTGATCTTGCCATGTATGTTGGCTGTAATTATTTGCTTCTTCTCCTCCTTTTCTCTATTTTTTTTTTGGGCAAGCAGCAAACTTAGTTGATGAAATTTGTTGAAGTTGTATGGGATCTATATTTATGGGGTGTTAGATGGAAAGTGTGAAACATTTTGGTTTTAATTTCCTCTAAATGTAGAGGGAAATTCAAAAACACAAAAACAATTCATGTTTTGAGGGGGAACTTTTCCCCCCTAAAAATTTGGCTCCAAATTTTGGGTGGACCACCCATACTTTACTTTTCCTTAATCATTTTTTTCTCTATCCTCTCTATTTAATTAAATACCCTTACAATTTCCTAAACATCATTAAAAAAATGCCTAGCTACGTTCAACACCAAGTGTTGCAACTAAATATTAACGGAGGTAGTATTTTAATTTCCAAAAATAGAAAAAAATAGTTTTGGGCCCTGTGCCATAAGAATTTCGGACATTAAGGTCCATTTTCAAGGATTTTCGAAAATCAAGAGCTAAGCCCAATTAGTTTCATGACATAAATTATTTTTATAAATTAGTTAAAACAAATATTTTACAAATAATATTTCATCAAAATTAAATATTTTCATATCTCTTTTAAATATTTCATTAACCCCCAAATATTTATATTAGGTACCAAATTTTAATCTCTTCCGAAATCTTATCTTTTGTAGAGATTTAATCCTAGAAAAATTTAAACCTTTCCCCTTTGTGTTAATCGAAAATCTGATGTGAAAATTTTGATAAGAATCGCTATTTACAACAAGGGAAATTCTAGAAACAAATTCTATAAAGCAAAGCACCAAGAATTTGAGCTTAGTTTCAAATAATTCTATGAATCGATTAAAGTCAAGTACCCTAAATTCTTAAAATTATCCTTAAAAGAGTCTAAAGCCTAAGCATTAACTCTTTTGTTCGAAAGTCCACTCACATGAAATTTCTCTCACGGGTTTTGTTTTGTGAGAAAAACAAAAAAAACTAAAATTCAAAGTTTTGTTCAATCTAAATCTGATGTGTTACATGGGGTTCGTTACCTGCTATTTATAGTGTAAAACTCCTAAACGAACCTTCTGACAAATCCTAACAACAATAACAACTCCTAACAACTCTAGAAATTAAGGAAACAAAACTAAAAACAATAAGGAAAACAATCCTACCAAAACCGAAACTCACCTTGTGCAACAAGGTTGCATTGTCCGTGTTTTTGGAAAACACCCAACTTAAATTATGAAACTAATCCAGACATCTAACTAAAAATATAAAAAAACTAAAATATCCAAAAATATCTTCCAAGTTTCTAGGAAAAACCGTGTTACCCAACAACCTTGACAACGAGCCAAAAACGCGCACCATTTGTGTGTTGTATTTTTTCGCCATTTTTAAGATTTTGCTCAAATCTTCAAACCTTTCAAGATCGAATCTTTTAATCAATAAACGATGGACAATAGACCACTATGACTCAAAGCAATAAAAGCCTTAAATGAGGAAAACCTTATTAAATGAAGTGGGAGAAAACTCATAGGCAAAACCATCTTATTCCTCATTTCCACCATGATTCCCTTGCTTATAATTTGATCAAGTAATTTCCCGTGTCACCATAGATGATGACTTTGAAGATCTCAAAAGCCTTCAATCTCCATAGGCTAATATTTCACCTATACTTGCATCATTTATAGAAGCTAATATCAAACCTTCGAAGTTGTCAACATGATTCGTATCATTCTCCTCTTCTTCAAAAGAGTTTATCCTCAAACCTGTTGATCATCATAAACATAAGGAGATAAGTCCCCAATGTTGAATGTAGCATGAACATCATATTCACTTGGTAATTCGAGTTTATAAGCATTGTCCCCTACTTTGCTCAAAATTTTGAATGGTCCATCACACCAAGGCATCAGTTTGTTCTTCCTTTGATTTGGAAAGCGTTCTTTCCTAAAGTGTAAACAAACCAAATCTCCTTCCTTGTATGTATGTTGAACCTTTTTGCTTGTTAGCTCGTGTTTTATAGAGATCATTAACATGCTCAATCCCTGCCCTCACTTGTGCATGTAATTTCTGAATATATTTTATCTTTGCCAATGCATCTATGTGAACAAGTTCCCTTTTAGGAATATCCACAAATCAATAGGAAGTTTTGGATTGATTCCATAGACAACTTCAAAAGGTGAATGTTTAGTTGCATAATTAGGTGAACGATTGTATGCAAATTCAGCATGATCTAACTTCAATTCCCAATCTTTCTTCATTTTTCTCACTAATCCACGCAAAAGTATACCTAGTGTTTTGTCTGTGACTTTAGTTTGACCATCTATTTGTGGATGATATGATGTACAGAAGATCAATTTCGTACCTATTAAACGCCACAAAGATTTCCAAAGATAACTCATGAACTTCATGTCTCTGTCACTCACAATCGTCTTTGGAACTCCATGTAACCTGACAATATCACGAAAATACAAATCTGCAACATTCATAGCACCATCAGTTTTGTGACAAGGTATGAAGTGAGCCATCTTCGAAAATCTGTCAACAACCACCATAATAGCATCCTTTTGCCTTGCAGTTCTAGGCAAACCAAAAATAAAATTCATAGATACATCTTCCCAAGGAGCTTTTGGTACAGGCAATGGTGTATAGAACCCTTAGTGGAATGATGCCTTTGCCTTTTAGCAAGTAGCAAAATTTGAGATAACTGCTTCAACATCTGGAATCAACTTAGGAGAATAAAAAATGTTCCTGCAACATTGTTATTAATGTCTTTGTAATGCCAAAATGACTTGCAATGCCACCCATGTGCCTCTATGACTATTAATTCATGAATATTACACTTAGGGATGCGCAATAGATTTCCTTTGAACAAAAACCCATCATGTAAAATATATGTCCCCACAGAGCCTTTCGAAATTTGTGAATAAACAGGACCAAAATCACCATCTTGCTCATATTATTGAATAATTAACTCCAATCCAAGTAATTTGAACTTAAGAACACCAATCAAAGCATATCTCCTTGATAGAGCATCAAAAACCACATTAGATTTGCCTTCTTTGTACTTTGATGAAAAGTAAAAAGACTGCAAGAACTCAAACCATTTAACATGTCTTGAATTAAGCTTTTGTTGGTCATTGATATGCTTCAATGCTTGATGATCAGAATGCAAGATGAAATGATTTGGGCGCAAATAATGACATCAATGATCTAATGCACAGACAACGGCATAGAATTCCTTGTCTCATGTGTAGAATAATTCAATCTTGCTCCATTCAATTTCTCACTAAAATAAGCAATAGGAAGCTTACGTTGAACTAATATTGCACAATCCCCACGCCACTAGCATCAGTTTCTACTTTAAAAGGTTTAGAGAAATCTAGTAATGCTAGAATAGGAGCCTTGCAAAGTAATTTCTTCACCAATTCGAATGATTTTTGAGCTTCTTTAATCCACTCAATTTCTCCTTGTTTTTTGTATGCACTTAGTCAAAGGAGCTACTACAGATGAAAATTTCTTCACAAATCTTCTATAGAATGATGCCAAACAATGGAAAGCACGTACCTCAGTAACTGATTTCGGAACTGGCCAAGTTTTGATTGCTTCCACTTTTGATGGATCATTAGAAACACCTTCATTCGAAACTATATAAAACAAGAACATCATACTAGGCACCATGAAATAGCACTTTTCGAGCTTAGCATAAAGTTATTGCTTCCTCAAAGTTTTGAACACCTCCCTCAAATGTTCCAGGTGATCTTCAACACTTACACTGTAAACCAGTATATCATCCAAATACACAACAATGAATTTTCCTATGAAAGGCCTTAAAACTTCATTCATTAGTCTCATAAATTTACTAGGAGCATTAGTTAATCCAAAAGACATAACTAATCATTCATAGAGACCAAATTTTGTTTTAAATCCTGTTTTCCATTCATCACCTTCTTTCATCCTAATTTGATGATATCCACTTCTCAAATCGATTTTTGTGAACACTTGAAAACCATATAATTCATCTAACAAATCATCAGGACGAGGAATAGGAAACTTGTATTTGATGGTGATGTTATTCACAGCTTTGGAATCGATGCGGATCCTCCATGATCCATCCTTTTTAGGAACTATCAACGTTGGCACTGCACATGGAGTAATACCCTGTAAATTTATGTATTTTATAAATTAAGTTAATATATATAATATATATTTTTAGTATTTTTAAAGAAGGAATATAGGTTTTATAAATTAATAAATAAAAGGAATTTAATTAATTAAAGAGCCAAAATATGACTTTGAGGTTATAAAATTTTTATAAAGTATTTCATAGCATTTTAGTATTTATTGAAGGGTTTTTTTTTTAACTTTCCAGGGTTTTAAGGAGGTTTTCTTAATTGCTTTAAAACAAAGGCACAAAGGTAATTTCCATCATTAAGGTTATTTTGGTAATGCTCTAAAATCTGATTTTGGGCATATAAATACCCTTTTAAACACGAAAATCAAATTTTTGGTTCCTTAAATTATTTTTTAGGGTTTGAGAAAAGAGAGAGAGAGGGAGAGAGAGAGAAACAAAACCCTAACTGTCCTCTCACATGTCAGCCACCCTTTGTCACCGCCTGCCGACAACAGCAATCGACAGCTTGCAGTCTGGTGTCTACCAGCACCGGCCACCGCTACTAGCTACCCTTCCTCTTCCTCCCCTTGTTTGTTTTTTGAAGGTTTACCAAAAAATAAAAAACTTTTCTTCTCCTATTTTAATTTTAATACATGTTTAAGATTATGGTTTATAATTATGAATTTATCATGTTTTGATAATTATAATTGTATTATTAAGATTTATGTCATAAAAAGTACGTTCATGAAATTATGTTTAGGGTATATGAAAATTGTATGGATTTATTAATTTATGGTTTTTTATACTCCAAATTGTCATAGTATGATTATAGATTGTTGTTAGTGTGATTTGTGTTCAAATTATGTAATTTAATGTGTTAGGCGGAATTTTTAGGGTTTTTATAATGCTAGAAAATTATTAGGAGCTTGAAAAGTTTTAGTTCAAAATTCGTGTTCGTATTATAATGAATGAAATTATGTTTTTAATGCATGAAACTATTGTATAATGATAATAGTTAGGATGTTTTATATTCAAAACATGAATTTTATGTGAGTGATGACAATCGTGAAACCTATTAATCATGTAAAGTGAAAGAAGATTCGCACCAAAACTCTTGGAACGTATATACCTTGAGTATGAACAATGAGGGGAGTTATGGGAATAGTTACTGTAACTTCTAAACGGGGTACAAGACGTTGTACTCTTTTATATTTTTAAATGCGCTGGAATTCCGTCACTTTATGTGAGATAGGTAATACCTTCTTGGAGACTTGGAGTTGCTCCCAAGTTGGTGCCCATTAGGACGATTGTTGAGGAAATGAAACCCGTTCGATGCGAAATCAAAAATTTTAATATAATAAATAACCTTAATATTGAGGAGTCTATGTACAGGTACGTAGTTGTGACAATGGTAAGATATATGTGATGTTTATTCATTTATTTCGTTGTTCATGCTGTTGTGCATAGTCTCTAGTACTTATGTACTTAGCTTTGATGATTGTGTGTGTTTTGTGTGCATGGATTTGTCTTTGACTTGGCCCTACGATGACCCATTTTGATGGCAAGTAGTAGTCTAGAACAAAAAGAAAGCTACAGGTATAGGTGGGCATAGTCAATCATGTTGGGATTGAGTGATGAGCGCTTGCATTGATACTTTTATGACTTGTGTTGGACTTATTGTTTATTTTTGTTACTGACTTATATTTCCAAGTTTTAAAAGTTTATTTGGTTTTGAAGGGCCGTTAATTCTGTTTCGAGTTGTAATAAAGTTTTATTTGAATTTGTTTTGAAAGTTCTTTTGAGTTTTATTTTGGTTTTAAAAGTATTCTTCCGCTGCAATACTTTGATAAAAGTCTTAGCTGTTATCATGGTGGCAGTCATACTTTGGGTTTCCCTAGTTAATTAGAAAGTACTTTGTTTATTATTATATCTTATTTACGGAAATAACTAGGAGATCGTTAGGAAATTCCAGGGTGTTACAGTTGCACGATTTAAAAAATCGATTTTGTATATAACTTTGATTGATCGATAAGCTTATAAATAATTTTAGTTATTTATGATAATGCCTAAGTCTTGAAAATACTAATATTACTCCGTATTTGCAAGTTTAGAGGTCTAATAAACAATATAAGAAAGATTAGTTATAATTTTGATTATTTGTACAATAATACATTTTTCTAAATAATCAAGAAAAATGAAAAATTATAATTATGCTTGTATTGAACTTGGGCATTATTCAACAAAAGTTTAATTCAATGACCTTCCTCTCAGCTGCAAATAGGCTAGAATAATATATTAGTACTAATAACTTTAATTAAAAAGATAAATTTGAACGTCATTCATAATACATAGAGTAATAAAGATAAATGGTATTCTATAAACACAATATAGGGTAAATAAAGAAGTTTTCATCATCGTTCAAAAAAAAAAAAAAAGAAGTTTTTATCAAAAAAATAAAAAAGAAGTCAACAATTGTTTTTTTTAAAACACCATAACAAATTGTTATTTATTTAAAAAAATAAAATTTTCACCTTATTTGTTCTACGGTATAAAATATTATAATATGATGTGATTTCAATTATTTTAGACGTAAATGGTTTCATAATATTATTTTTGTCATTACTATAGCAATTTCAACAATATATGGTGTGATTTCAATAATATTAGGCGTATATTTTAGTAAGTTTATCATCGATAATTGATTTCAATGATTCTAGAATATAATTTTTGTCTGTATACCAATTATAATTCTATGGGGGTTAGTATAAAGTGAAGGATTAAGCAATGTACAGTGAATATTTTTATGTACATAATTTTTTTTTTATTTTTGCTTTTTTGTAGGTTAGAATTAATAAACAAAAAAAGGGGAAAAGTTATAGTGGGGAATAAAAGACAATGTAGTGATGACAAGTGACAAGCAAGGAGGAGGGGAATTGGCTTGAGTGGTTTTTATTCTAGTTAACTAGATGTTGGGTGGTTGGGCTTGGTCGGCCACGGGTGTATGGTTTTAGTGCACGTTTAAAAATTAATTGTGCATAAAACATGATTTTATTCTACCTCTATTAATTTATTGTGTGTCATTTATTTTTCAATTGCAATATAAGAGACATATAACTTATCATAGCTCAACGGTTAACTTATGTTTGACTTTGAGATCGTGAGTTCAAATCTCATACAACTCATATTTCGTTTTAATACATGATAGCTAACAAATGGGCTGAGGGAGTGCCATGTAGACATGCTCAAAACGCTTTTTAATATATTGTATAGATAGATACTGTAGTATAGATTATTTTCATTTTTGTAGGTTAGAAGAGATTTACTAAAAAAAAAATGGAAAAAATAAGGCGGAAAAGAAAAAAAAAACAATGTGGTGAACTGCTGATGTAACATGGTAAGAAGGGAGGGGAGTTGACTTGAGTGGTTTTTGCTTTAGTTAATAGTATAGATAGATTTGCCAAAAATGGTAGCTATAAATTGGTTACAATGATTAAAAACTTTCCTTATTATTTGGTGATATATTTTGTACGAAATGACTAGAACCCCCTTAATTTTTAAACTTAGAAACACCTCCCTTAACTCTCCTACCATCCTTCAACCACTCTACTCACCAGTCACCAACCCTTTTCCACTCCCCACCACCTCCACCATTAATAGTCCGAGTATCCACCAAGGCCATCACTCTTTCTCATCGCCACCATCACCATCTACCGCACCACTCCAGCTTCATCATTACAAACACCTTCTTCATTCTAACAATCAACATTATTTTTTTAACCAACACCACCTTTCTCACGACCAATGTACTTTAATTTAAGGTTGTTTGTGGTTTTGGATTGAGTTGTATAGTGATTTTTGTGAGAGTGGCTTGCATTGGGGTGTGATTTAGGGTTATGATTTTGGGTGGGAATGGAAAGGTGGTGATTTAGGGTGGTAGTTAAAGGTAGATATTTATGGTGGTTACGATTTTGGGTGGCAATCGAAGGTGGCGATTTAGGGCAGTGATTAAGGGGTGCAATCTAAGGTTGTTTGCAATTTAGGGCTACTGTGTTGTTGGTGGTGCATAGGGAAGTTGCGCGCCCTGACACAGTAAGGCGAGGTGAACATTTTTCTGGTTGGACATGAAGTGGTGCGTCATGGTGGTAGATCTCTAGGTGAGGTGGTTGTCGATTTGTGTCTTTTGTTTTTGTGTGATTAAGGCGGTGGCGGTGGCGGTTGTGGTCAGGTTGTCAAAGGGTGGTTGGTGCATTGGTTAGGATGTCATGTGGGGTGGGGGAGGGGGGTGGGTCAGTGGGTGTGTATTGTTGGGTGGAGGACAAGAGTTTGTGATAGGGGCAAATTTGTAATTCAGCATACTTAGAAAAATTCCCTAGGTTTAGAGCCAACAAAATTGTTGAATCTAAATTGTGGCAGAGGTATTATATATATACACGCACACACATATGCATAAAGAGAGAGACAGAGAGAGAGAGAGAGAAAGAGAGAGAGAGAGAGAGAGGATTTTTCTGCACGGTGCTTATGAGATTTTCACTTTTTTTAAGTTGTACGCATCTAAATATGAAATTCCATAAGGTACCTCTTAGATTTGTTACACATCATACCCTCAAAGTCTAATTAATAATTATCTGATATCCATGTTGTGAGTGATTTTTGATGGTATCTGTAGACACCTAATTTAGTCCCCGGTCCCGTGGTAAGACTCTATGATGAATAATAAAACCGACTTCTCTAGATTATTGGACAATTTATGTTATTGGACTTAATTTTACTATTTTTCTTAAATTACAAAATAATTTGAAAAAAAAAAGCCCATTTATATTATTGGATTTTTATATAAGCCCAATATTTGATTTATGAAAAAAAGAGAGAAAGTTTTAGCGAAGCGTGACTCAACAAGTCGCGCTGACGCAGCAGCGTGACAAGCAAACCCGCGCTAGCAGCGCAGCGTAACAGCTTGTGTCACGCTGGCTGGTTAGCGTTACTAAACTTGTAACGCTACCTGGCCAGCGTGATAAAACCTGTCACGCTACACATTTTTCTTATAAATACCCATTTTTCTCCTCTAAAACGATACTCTTGACTCTCTTGATTTTTCTACCCATTCTCACACTTCCAAAACCGACATTCTCTCATTCTCCTAAACCTACTTTCTCTCTCTTTTATCTCCTTTTCTCTTTACACTTAAACTTTTCTCCATCAAATTATTTTTTTTATTTTATTTCTAATTAAGTGGGTTAATTTCTTATCATTACGAATTAAATTTGAAACTTTGTCCAAATTAATACTCGAAGAAACAATTGTCAAGCGCGAAGTGTAAGTTTTCTGAGAGTCTTAAATCAAACTTTATGTATTGATTGTTGTATTTATTTATTCGTATATTTATTTCAATTTTTCACAATGTTTTTGTTAAAGGACTTAATTTGAATTGATATATCACATTAAACTAAGATATTTTTTGGACAAATTGTATCATGCTAGGAGCCTTGAATTAATCTTAACGACGATTTGACTAAATAAATTAGTTTTATATGATTTCACCATAATAATAGTAATTTTGTGTTAGGTTGTAAATTATTATTTTGTTGTTCTTTATATAACTTGTATATAATTGAGAGAAAACTAGTAATGGCCGCCTACGGGCTAATATGACGCACTCCGCCATATTAGTACCATCACCCCCGAATCCAACCTTTGGTTCGTAAGATCATAACTTGGAGTCATCCCCATGGGATCGAAAGGGTTATTTGTGTAATTTAGATTATCGTCCCGTATTCGTGTCTCAATCGTAATCAATCTAAATACACGATTTATGAGTTTGATTCCTAAAATTCATTGGTGACTCCTTACGAGCATCGTACGTATTCGTTGATATTATCTCACTCGAAAAAAAATAATTAAAAAAACAAAAAAACACAAAAATATCGTAGCGCGACAGAGTTTGTCACGCTAACGTCGCAGCGTCACAAAGTTTGCTGCGCTACACCTTTCATAAGGTGCGGTCTTAATAGTCCTACATCTTAAGGACATGTAACATGAGTACAATTTTAAGGGCTCATAAAAAAAATGGTCCTTTGAACACAAGACCCACCTAAAGTCTTGGATATTGTTTTATTTTAGGACGCACAATCGTCCTTAAAAGAAATTTGCCTTAATGTCACATACAGCAAGTCATTTTCTTCTACACATATCATCCTTCTTTCCTTTTTTTTCACACATACTCTTCTTCATCAAGCTTCTTTCCTTTCTCATGCTCATCATCATCAACTATTGTAGTGTCATCTTGTAACTCAAACACTCACATACTTCCTTTACTCATTCCTTTTTATTCCGCAAAATCATCCAACATCTTCATTTTCTCCTAAAGAATGAATTTTCATAGCTATCTTATACCTATCCATGGCAGCATGAGTCATCCCTTTGACTCCATATCATCCTCTCATCACCAAAATCTTTCCTATATATCTTCTAGTTTTGGTCTTCATAAACTTGGCAACTCGTCTACTTCAACCATTATCATCTTCAACACTTCAAAACTTGAGCAAGCATTTATAATATTGATCTCTTATTTCTCTAAAAAGATTCACATTACTAGCAGCCAATAGTTGAATTTGAAACAAACTTCTCAAACAAGACAATCACGAAAGTATAAGATGATGGCTCATAATCTAAGCACAAATGAGCAAGCTAAAATCATTCCCCTTTGAATCATAATCGTTGTCAAGCACATCATACAACAATTGTAATCGATTTTGGATCCTTAACTTCTACTATTCTTTCTTCCTCATTCTCCTCGTACAAAAAAAATAATCATTTGTTTTCAAAAGAAAAAAAAAATCGATTTAGGGAAAGTTGAGATACCCCCATCCCTTGCTTCCTACTAACTCATGCTATGGCACCTCCGTGCTCATTTTTGCATATTTTTTTGTTGTTTTCCTCATGCTTATTGTAGCTAAGTTGAGCATACTTACATTATAACTAGCTTGTACATACTCTTCTAGCTAGCTTTGCATACATATTTGTGACCTTTCTTGTTGCTACAAGTCTCCATACTTACACCACCTTATACACCCTGGGGGCTACGTTCTTTTCAAAATTAGTTATGAAGCCACTTGTTTCCAAATCTCATTAAGCTTATAATATTTGCCTGTTTCCCCTTATGAAAAAAAACATGGAAGTTGTCCCACTTGAAACTTCAAATTAGTTATGAAGCCACTTGTTTCCAAATCTCATTAAGCTTATAATATTTGCCTGTTTCCCCTTATGAAAAAAAACATGGAAGTTGTCCCACTTGAAACTTCATATTAGTTATGAAGCCACTTGTTTCCAAATCTCATTAAGCTTATAATATTTGCCTGTTTCCCCTTATGAAAAAAAACATGGAAGTTATCTCACTTGAAACTTCATTTTGGCGATTATTTTTTGGGAGTAAGTCGGATAACCCTCCACAAACTATTGCCATTCCCCCCTACTCGGACCCTCGGTCTCAAAATATATCCCATTAGTTACATGTCAAAAATAAAAGGCCCAAGGTCTAATCAATAATACAAGAACAATTAATGATGTTAAACTTGAAAAGCTTTCACACATAAATAAAAAGGGCTAGAAAATTAAAAAGGCGTAGCATCACAGACTTTGTAGCGTTAAATGAAGAGGGCCACAAAATTTTCAGCGCTCCATAGCGTAGCGCAACAAAGTTTGTCACGCTACAACAATAGCGCAACTAATTTTCTTGCGCTATGTCATTTAAGGTAAAATTAAGAGCATTTTTACTTTTATCATACCAAATGATGGGATAATTGATTTCTTATTCTTGGAGCACGTTGCATCATAAATATTAAGAGCATTTTCATTTTTGGTTATAAATTAAGAGCTCATTACTCTTATAATTAAAATAAATTAATCAAGAGCATTTTCACTTTTTGATTATTAATGAAGAGCCCATTACTCTTATAATAAACTAATCAAGAGCACTTCTCAATAGTTCATGGAGCATTATACTTCATTCTGTAACATCATTTAGAGAATCATTTGCCAAAGCACTTTTGTTTAATAAAATAAAAGCATACCACTCTTACAAGTTACAATGCTTGGAGCATTCTTTAATAATCATTATAAAACAAATTTATTTCATATGCTTGAACATTTGTATGACTACATTTGAATAAGTTATAACAAAATAATTCTCTAAATCAACATGTAAGCACAAATTCATCTCATATTTCTCAAAATTAACTTAATTAAAGAATGTTTGAGATAGAAGCACTTGCATTACAAAAGAAGAAGCACTTAAAGGAAAGAGCAGAGTAGCGCAAGACAATGTGCTACGCTAACACCTCAGCGTCACAAACCCAAACACACTGCCTCAGTAGCGCGACTAACTCTACCACGCTACAACATGTAGCGCGACTACTTCTGCAGCGCCATCATTCAAGCCCAGCAATGAAACCACGCCAATGTCCCTACACAACGTGCACTACCATGTATCAATTGAACATCAACTTTTATAGTTTGAGCAACATTTCAAACACAACAAATGAAGAAATGCTCACTTGGGAGCGTGATAGCAGCAACCACGCTGAAGGTCTTACTGCCTTTTCTACAGTCAAGCTGACGCATCAGCGTGATTGGCTTTGTGACGCTACAAGGCTAGCGTTCTTGACTATGCTTTGCTGTATTTTCAAGTGCTTTGAGTTTGTTTTTGATGTTAATCCCTTTTCTCACTCCTTTATCCAAAATACTCAAAAGAAAAAAATACATTGGGTTAAGGTTTGTGATTATATGACAACATCATTAGCTTTTGTCAACAATTCTAGTAAATAATCGAATTTACTTAAAATAGTAATAAAAAGGCTAATTTATTACATTTTTCAATAATTTCGGTAAATAAGCGAATTTACTCAAAAAAGTAATAAATGAGCAAATTTATTACACTTTTTCAATAATTTCGCTAAATAAGCGAATTTACCCAAAATAGTAATAAATAAGCGAATTTATTACAGTTTTTCAATAATTATAGTAACTAAGCGAATTTACTCAAAATAGTAGTAAATAAGCGAATTTGTTACATTTTTTTCAATAATCTCAGTAAATAAGTAAATTTACTCAAAATAGTAATAAATAAACGAATTTATTACATTTTTTCAATAATGTCAGTAAATAAGCGAATTTACTCAAAATAGTAATGAATAAGCGAATTTATTACTTTTTTTCAATAATTTCAGTAAATAAGGGAATTTACTCAAAATAGTAATAAATAAGCGAATTTATTACATTTTTTTTTCAATATATTCAGTATAAAAAGCGAATTTACTCAAAATAGTAATAAATAAGCGAATTTACTACATTTTTTCAATAACTTCAGTAAATAAGCGAATTTACTCAAAATAGTAATAAATGAGCGAATTTATTACATTTTTTTCAATGATTTCGGTAAATAAGCGAATTTACTCCAAATAGTAATAGTGAACGAATTTATTAATTTTTTTTCTTTTGAAAAACAATAAATAAGCGAATTTACTCAGAAAGTAATAAATGTGCGAATCTATTACCTTTTCTTCAAACATTCTTAGTAAATAAGCGAATTTACTAGAAATAGCAATAAATAAACAAATTTATTACCTTTTCTTCAAATATTGTTAGTAGTAAACGAATTTACTAAAAATAGTAATAAATAAACGAATTTATTACATTTTCTTCAAACACTTTTTTAGTAAGTAAGCGAATCTATTACCTTTTTCTTCAAATATTTTTAGCAAATAAGCGAATTTACTAAAATAGTAATAAATAAGCGAATTTATTACCTTTTCTTCAAACACTTCTTTGGTAAATAAGTGAATTTACTAAAATAGTAATAAATAAGTAAATTTGTTACCTTTTCTTCAAACACTTCTTTGGTAAATAAGTGAATTTACTAAAATAGTAATAAATAACCAAATTTGTTACCTTTTCTTCAAATATTCTTAGTAAATAAACAAATTTACTAAAATAGTAATTAATAAGCGAATTTATTACCCTATTGTATTCAGATATTTTAGTAAATAAGCGAATTTACTAGATTGGTAATAAATAGACTAATTTATTACTTTTTCTAATAAAATTGAATGTAAAATGTTTTAATAAATAAACGAATTTATCAAAACTTGTTTTCTATATGTCGATTTCAAAGTAAGAAAGTCGATCAATTAGAAAATAACTATTCCAATTTTCGAAAACAAAAAAAAAATTTAGGTTCTCGAAGCCATTGCTTTCTAAAATCTTGATACACCCATTGGTTAATAAGGAGCCCTTGGTTCCGAATATGGAAGTCTCGAAAAAGGATTCGAGCATACTTTGATTTTCGTCTTACTCAGACTCAAACAAAGTGGGGGCTAACTGTAGACACCTAATTTAGTCCCCGGTCCCGTGGTACAATAAAACCGACTTCTCTAGATTATTGGACAATTTATGTTATTGGACTTAATTTTACTATTTTTCTTAAATTACAAATAATTTGAAAAAAAAGCCCATTTATATTATTGGATTTTTATATAAGCTCAATATTTGATTTATAAAAAAAAAGAGAGAAAATTTTAGCGTAGCGTGACTCAACAAGTCGCGCTGACGCACCAACGTGACAAGCAAACCCGCGCTAGCAGCGCAGCGTGACAACTTGTGTCATGCTAGCTGGTCAGCGTTACTAAACTTGTAAAGCTACCTGGCCAGCGTGATAAAACCTATCACGCTACACATTTTTCTTATAAATACTCGTTTTTCTCCTCTAAAACGATACTCTTGACTCTCTTGATTTTTCTACCCATTCTCACACTTCCAAAACCGACATTCTCTCATTCTCCAAAACCTACTTTCTCTCTCTTTCTTCTCCTTTTCTCTTTACACTTAAACTTTTCTCCATCAAATTATTTTTTTTATTTTATTTCTAATTAAGTGAGTTAATTTCTTATCATTACGAATTAAATTTGAAACTTTTTCCAAATTAATACTCGAAGAAACAATAGTCAAGCGAGAAGTGTATGTTTTCTGAGAGTCTTAAATTAAACTTTATGTATTGATTGTTGTATTTATTTATTCGTATATTTATTTCAATTTTTCACAATGTTTTTGTTAAAGGACTTAATTTGAATTGATATATCACATTAAACTAAGATATTTTTTGGACAAATTGTATCATGCTAGGAACCTTGAATTAATCTTAACGACAATTTGACTAAATAAATTAGTTTTATATGATTTCACCATAATAATATTAATTTTGTGTTAGGTTGTAAATTATTATTTTGTTGTTCTTTATATAACTTGTGTATAATTGAGAGAAAACTAGTAATGGCAGCCTATGGGCTAATATGACGCACTCTGCCATATTAGTACCATCACCCCCACCATCACCCCCGAATCCAACCTTTGGTTCGTAGGATCATAAATTGGAGTCATCCCCATGGGATCGAAAGGGTTATTCGTGCAATTTAGATTATCGTGCCGTATTCATGTCCCATTCGTAATCAATCTAAATACACGGTTTATGAGTTTGATTCCTAAAACTCATTGGCGACTCCTTACTAGCATCGTCCGTAATCATTGATATTATCTCACTGGAAAAAAGATAATTAAAAAAATAAAAAAACACTAAAATATCGTAGCGCGATAGACTTTGTCACGCTAACGTCGCAACGTCACAAAGTTTGCTGCGCTACACCTGCAGCGTGACAAACTTTGTAGCGCTGCACTGTCAGCGTGACAAACTCTGTCACGCTACCACGCTAGCGTGACTGAAATTCCTGCGCTCCTGTTTTTTTTTTTTTTTTGCAAAATACTTCTAAAAATGTCCATTTCACCTTTCCTTAAGCCAATTTTTTAGGTCTAACTTGACCTATGGATGGTTTGGGAAAGGTGACCAAAAAATTTGGGACCCTAAAATCCGGGGCCCGTACTAATAAACCTAATGGGGGCGTGTCTTTTGTGCAGTAGGTTGCACCGTCAAATAACGGTGCAACAATGCATGTGAAAATCATCTTTTTGTTATGAGTTTTTCTGCAATGGTTATTTGGTAGAACAATAATGGTTACATATTTGAATAATGATGATTAACTATTTTAACAATGATGGTTACTCGCGTTCTAAACTTATTTAAACAACTTTTTACTTATATGAATTGCAACGATTTTTGATTATTTGAATTGTATAATTACTTATTTGAAATTTGAATAATGAGTGATGGTTACTTCTTACAAATATAGTGCTTGTTGGGGAGCTATGAGTTGGTCATAGCACGTGACCTCAGCATATGCAGCACGTGACCACAAAGTAAGACACCTGTCAGCTCGTAGGTGATATACATTGTTGACCAGCTTACTAGGAAGCTGCCTAATGAACCGGCTCTTTTGGAAGCTACTCACCAGCTGGTCGTCAGAACCAAACCAAAGGGCTAGGTAAGATAGGACCCACCTGCATGGGCTCCACCAGGTCCCTTAAAGGGGATTTCCCTCCAAAACACCAAAGGTATTAGCTCAAATATAAATAGCATGCCGAGAGAAGAGAGAGGTAAGCATACACAAACACACAAATACTTTCTTGCACAATCATTCTCTCACTCAAAACTGACTTGAGCGTCGGAGGGACGTTCTTCGAAAACACCGCCAAGGCCAGTTATGTTTGCTACTGTGCAAGAAACAACTTTGTTGGCAGGTCACTCAGGGCAGCTCTACCAAAGCTGGTGGACGTCTCCATTGGTATAGTTTTACCCTGAAACAATTGGCGCTAGAAGGAGGGTAGAGAGCCACAAGAAACACTGTTATCAGCCTGCCATGGTTTACGTTGAAACATGCTCCTCCTCGTCGGAGGGGAGTGAGAGCAAATTGACCCATTCTGCCACCAATTCTGTAGCATGCAGCTCACTGAGAAAAGCAAGGTCTTTGAGCACTGCTCCACGAGCAAACCCAGAAAGGAACACATCTCCCAGTAAACAGATCTCCAGAACGAATTGACGCTCCATACATCGAAGCGGAGCGAAACAAGTACATCATCCCTGCAACTAGAAAAGGGAAGGGGAAGATGTAACCATCCCATGAAGAAGTAAGCGAAGTACCGTCAGTATGCCGTGTAAGGACTGAAGCTAAGTCTCCACAAACACCAGACCTCCCAACACTCTCACAATTGGAAGCAGCCATTAAGGTTATGCTATATGTAATGCAATCCTTTCACAAGGGCAGGGCTGCTCCATCTAGGGAAGGGAAAAGGGAGAAGGACAAGGAAGAGTCTCCTCAAAGGAAAAGGAAGAGTCTCCTCAGAGGAAGTTAGATATGGAAGAACCTTTGCGAAGTAGAGTGGAAAGAGAAGCTAGGTACGAAAGAGCAAAATAGAGTACACTCTAGAACGCAGCTTGGACCCAGTTGGGAAGAAGAAGAATAGCACTCTTCTCTCCAAATGGAAAAGAATCCTCACTGGTATAGAGAGCCTAGTCATACCATGCCTTCTCAACCTTCCTAGAGTGAGAGCAACAACAACAGAGAGAAAAAACACGCGCATCATCATTCTTGACGGAAGGAACCAATGGGACCCCCCAGAAGCAGACAACTAAATAGAGATCAAACTCATCGCCAGGAGGAACCAATTCAGAGGAGTGCAGTCTTCGAAAGGTTAAGAGGAAGGTTGTCAGCTAAATAGAGGGTTGGTGAAAGGTTGTCTGCTAAAGAGAGGTTGGGCCCTCAACTGCTTGGGCAAAGGAGGTCCGCGACACATAGGTCATCATCAGAGGATCAGAATGGAAGCCCACGCCCCTAGGCGGTGATGGACCCATAGTGTGGACCTGCCAGACTACAACCACAACTTTATCAACAAGACATGAGGATACCCTTCTCATCACCTTTCAGCTACGATATCTCAATGTAGGTCCCAAGTAAGGTCAGAGTCCTTTCTCATATCAAGTTTGATAGAAGTGGAGACCCCAGCAACCACATAGCTGTCTACCAGGGTTGTATGCATCTAGGAGCATACTCAGATGCTATCTTGTGCAAGTATATCCCCACGCCACTGACAGGGATGGCACAAGCGTGGTTTCAAAGGATACCACCTGAAAGTATCCACAACTTTGCTCAATTGTCGCAACTCTTTTGCGACCATTTTGTCAGTGGAACAAGGAGGGAAAAGACCTTAGTAGAGCTCATGGCTATAAGCCAAGCTCCAGACGAGTCTTTGAGAGAGTACCTGGGCCGATTCAACAAGGAAGTTGTATCTGTCTCCACTATACAGCCAAATGTGGTCATGCTATCCCTACAACATGGTCTACAACCAGGTCAATTCAGAGACCACCTCACCAGGGAGGCCATCACCAGCTTGGCTAAGGTTTTGAGAGTCTCCGACAAATACATTCGAAGTGAAGAGTTCAATAGAGTGGTGGCAGCAGGTCAGAGCGACAAGAAAGAAGAGATAGCTACTAAGAGGGGAAGAGCTAATAGCAAGAAGAAAAAAGGGGACAAGAGGAAGAAAGATCCTCAGGAAGATCCCAAAAAGTATGAAAGCTATACACCCCTTGTAGCTGACAGAGCCCTCATATACGCCACTCACAACGCTGAAGGTGGCTGGAAGAAGCCTGAGAGGAAGGAAAGGATAGGCAGGAACGCATATGCTTATTGTGAGTTCCACGAAGCTAATGGACACCACATCAAAGATTGTAGGTCGCTCAAAAACAATATTGAGACCTGATCAGGAAAGGAAAATTTAAACAATACTTCGATTGGTCAAAGGCGTAGGACTAGGAAGGAGGCCAAAAGAGTCAAGAGAAGAAGGGCCAAACGAAGCTGATTGACCTGATGGTTATCTTTGGAGACCTGCCCACCAACAGTGCTTTGAAAAACCAGATCGAAAACTTGAAAGGAGGTATGACCATAACAACTGAGCAGCGGCCTCACCCCATGATGTCTACCTTGCCAACTATAGCCTTTGGACCTGATGGTTGCAGGGGCTGGTGTATCCCCATAATGATCCACTGGTGTGCTCAGTCCAAATGTGCAATCACCTAGTCCACAAGGTGTTAATCGATGGAGGCAGCTCTGTAAATATAATCTATTACAATATTTTCAAGAGGATGGGCTTGAAAGATGAATTCATGACTCCCTCACCAGGTCCAATTACAGGGTTTACTAGCGATTACATCATCCCTAAAGAGGAGATAACATTGCCAGTAACTTTGGGGAATGACGAGCAGGGGAGGACAACTATGTTCAAATTCCATGTGGTGGATGCACCATCACCTTACTATGTCATCATGATGGGAAGAACTTTTGTTGATAGGTTTGAGGGGGTAGCTTCCATGTATCACCTCTACTCCAAGTATGTCACTGACAAAGGAGGAGTAGCGTGCTTAAAGGGATCCCAAGAGTCTGCTATGACCTGTAACCTGAATCAGGTCATGCTACCCAGAAAAGAGGAATCTGAAAGAGTAAAGAGAGCTGCTGAAGAGTTGTTCCAGAAAATAGAGAAGAAAAAACAGAAGGAAATCAGCTTAACAGTTAGACAGGAGGCAGCAAACATGGAAGCAGATATGAGGCCTAAAATGTCAGAAAAGGGAAAAGAAGCTACCCAGCCAAAGGAAAATACTGAAGGGTGACACTTGAAGAAGGCACCTAGAAAATCGTCAAGATTGGGACGGAGATGGACACTGAGGAGAGGTGCAATCTCATAGAACTGTTGAGGGAGCACAAGGACATCTTCGCTTATTTTGCCTCAAACATGCTAGGTGTGAGACTAGTGGTCATCTCCCAACACATGAGTGTAGCAGCTGATAAGAAGCCTATTCAGCAAGAGAAGAGAGCTTTTTTAGAAGAGAAGGATAAGGCCATAGCTGTTGAGGTTCATAAGCTTCTAGATGCAGGTTTCATTGAGCCCTGCAGATACCCTGAGTGGTTAGCCAACGTGGTAATGGTCAAAAAGGCAAGCGGGGCTTGGAGGATGTGTGTTGATTTCACAGAGCTCAACAGAGCTTGCCCTAAAGACTATTACTCACAGCCTAGGATAGATCAGCTGGTTGATTCTACAAGTGGTCATGCAAGATTAAGTTTTATGGATGCATTTTCAGGCTACCACCAGATATTTATCTACCCAGCAGATAAGAAAAAGACAACTTTCATCACCTCAAAAGGAGTCTACAACTATGCAATGATGCCCTTTAGTCTCAAGAATGCAGGTACTACTTATTAGAGGATGGTAGATAGAGTGTTTGCAGACCAGAAAGGAAGAAACATGGAGGTTTATGTAGAAGATGAAATAGTTAAGAGCGTGGAGTCAAAAGACCACGTTGAGGATTTGAGGGAAACTTTTAACAACCTCAGGAAGTTAAATGTGAAGTTAAACCCAAAGAAGTGTGTATTTGGGGTCAAGTCTGGAAAATCCTTTGGTTCCTGGTGAGTGAACGAGGCATAGATGCAAACCCTGACAAGGTTAAGGAAGCCTTGGACCTGCCTGAACCTAGGTCGATCAAAATATTCAGAAGCTGACTGGAAGAATGGAAGCTCTATCAAGGTTCTTGTCGAAGGCATCAGAGAAGACACAACCATTCTTTCAAGTCCTGAAGGGGAATAAGACTTTGAACTGGGGTCCAGAGCAGGGCAAGGCTTTTGAGGAGCTGAAAACTCATCTGGTCAAGCTTCCAACTCTAGCTAGACCTGCTCCCGGTGAGACCTTATATGTGTATATTGCAGTGGGGCAGGTTACGGTCAGTGATGTGCTCCTAAAAGAGGAAGACAAGCAGCAGCAAACTATATACTTTGTCAGCCACGCATTGACTAAAGCACAAAAGAGGTACACCATGATGGAAAAGGTTGCCGACGCAGTCATAATTACAGCCAGGAAGTTGAGGCCGTACTTTATGCTCACCCAATTGTGGTGTTAACTGACCTCCCTTTAGAGAAGAGTTTGGAAAAGATGGAGAAATCTGGAAGGTTAACAAAATAGGGAGTTGAGCTGACAACTTTTGGTATTACTTTCCAGGCCATAACAACAATTAAAGCCGAAGCTTTAGTAGACATCCTAGCAGAGTGCTCCTACAGCGAGCAAGTAGTTGGTGAGGTCGGCCTATGGATTCTATGTACAGACGGTTCATCTATAGTTAATGGAACAGGAGCAGGAATGTTTATGATATCACCTGAGGGTGATGTGGTTGAGTATGCGCTCAAGTTTCAATTCAAATCCACCAACAATGAGGCGGAATATAAAGCTGCCATAGCTGGGCTCCAACTATGCATATCAATGAGCGTGAAGAAGGTCGACCTGAAAACTGATTCCCAGTTGGTGGCCAATCAATTCAGTGGGGAGTACAAGGTCAGAGACCCAATGCTCATTGATTACTTGCAGAAAATGAAGAACCTGGCATCCATATTAACTAACTTCTAGGTAGAGCTTGTACCCAGAGGAGCAAACACCTAGACTGATGCTCTCTCAAAACTTGCTAGCTCGAGTCTGCAGGAGCTGAGCAGGTCAGTCTTTGTGGAGGTCTTGCAAAAGAGAAGCACCTGCAATCAGGCTATGCACGTGTACAAAGTTGACTAACAACCTGAATGGATAAGGGAGATACTAGACTTCAAAAGAGGAGAGCCTCTGAACTGCGACAAAACATAGAAAAGAAAGATTGAGCTTGCTGCCAAGAGGTATGTGATCATTGATGGGGAGCTGTACCCGAGATCATTCACTGACCAGCCCTTGATGAAAAGTGTGGATGTGAACAAGGCTATCGCGCACCTCTCAAAAATAACCGAACAACTATAACTAATATAGCTAGGGAAATAGGGATTGAATCCTCAGGGAAGCTATTAAATCCTATTAGTTTAAAAAAGTCTAAAATGTATAAGGAGCATTGGTGGAAAGTTCGGTAAAAGACTACTAAAACTAAGAAGACAAACACTAAAACTAAGTAAAATGACAGGAAATTACGAATTAAACTGTTATGAAGAAAACCTAGGGTAATCGGTTCACTATGATCAATCAACAAACTCATTAAGCACTAATCAATCCATTGGCATTCGTTGAACTAGAGCTCACTAATTCTCTCGAACTTAGACTCCCTCAAAACTCCTTTACCAGCTCTCGCTCACATAAATTTGTTTTTGCCTATTATTCAGTGGTTTAATTATGGTAATCTTACCTCTCGGCCTCAATTTCGACAATAACCTAACTTACAACTAAACCTGGCCACAATTTAATTGCAATCAATAGAAATCTATAATAGGAATTCAATTAAAAGCCAACAATTAATTAATGAACATAAAATAAATTCACAACATGATCATAGATCCCCTAACCCTAGAGAAAAAAGATTACTCACTCATAATTAAAGGAAATAAAACAAGAACAAACTCAAATAACAAATTCATAATCAAAAACTAATTAAATTAGAATTAAAACAAATCTAATTACTAGAAATTAAACTAAACAACTATATTAACAAAATAAATAAACTAAATTAAAGACTAACAAACTAAGTAGAATCATAAACTAAAAAGAATTGAAAAGCAAAAGGAAAGAAATTACCAAAAGGAAGATTGAATTGCATTAATTGAAATCTTAAATTGTTGAGAACAAAGTAATCGATTCTAAAATTCTAGAGAGAAAAGAGTTTAGGATTCCTAAGTCTAAAATTATGCCAAAAACTAGTTAGGGTCGTGCCCCCTTTTACATAGAGTATTTATAGGATTATGGCTTTAATTAAAATAAACCCAAGAGCAAAAACCACGAAGAAAAGCCGAGCGGACCAAATGCCGTAGCACCTGCGCCGGCATAGGTCAAAAGACCTTTGTTCCCTGCGTCCGCATGGTGAATATTGAGTGACTTCTGATAAGTTTGATCTATGTTGCGGGCGCATAGGTCAAAGAGGCTTTAAAGGATGCGCCTGCATCAATTATAACAAACAATATTTTGGCGATTTCCTTGAGTTCTTCGCTCGATTCTTCGAATCTCGTTCATGGCTTCTCGTGACTAGGCACGCATCACGAGGCAAGTGCTTTTTGACTCGTTTTAGCTTCCAATGACTTCAAAACTCCCTATTACGCTCCTGTAACATATAAAATAAAATCGAAAATTGCGTGTAATAACCGAAAAAGTATAAAATAACCGTAAAAAGCTCTAAAAGTCAACTAAAGATGCTAAAACCATTCCAAAATATAACTTAACATCGAAAGACGATATTTAATCAAAACAAAGCCACTAACTTAACTATTTAGCACAAGAATCAACCAAACTTGAGGGAAAAACACAACATAAAACACATATATCAAATTCTCCCAAATCAAACCTTTGCTCGTCCCAAGCAAAACACAACGAAATCGACTACGCCCCATTAAACAAAATAAGCATCATAACTCAAGAGAATTTCCGAAGACACATGGATCAAAGCCAGCCATATAACCATCTAATTACCGTCCTTCCTAAATAGGGGTCAAACAAAACCAACCATTTAAGTTTAATGAATCGATGACTAGAGTAGCCCACGGGTTGTCACTCCACACAATTAATGACGAGCTTATAACAATGAAGCTCTAACACTCACCTCCCAACCAAATATAGAATGCAATGCAAAATGTGTTTAAAATGCAATTTTAACAACCCGAGACCCACGTCTCACACCTCATGCAAGTGTTAAGGGTATCCACTCATCCTAAATGTCGACTCGTAATGCAATCAATACTCTTCATTTTTGATAAAGGATTCACTTCACAATAACCATAACATGTGCACGAAGATCAAAAAGGACTTTAATAAGCTTGTAACGTGGCTAGGGTGATGGGTAGAATAAAATTTGGGATAATTTGGTGGAATGCGGGGTATACGCATATAAAACCAAGGAAAAATCATCAACAACTTCAGAAATCATCAACATTCTCCATCATCCAATTCAACCAAATCAAACCAAACTTTCTTTACAATTCACATCAACACCAATAAATCTCATAATTGCATCAACAACCACTAGCTACTTCTCAAACTTAAAACTTCTTTCTTTTTATAGCATCTCTTTTTTTTCTCAAAATTTTTTTTTTCTTTAATTTTCATGCATAAAAAATCTTAGTTTCACGACTCTTAATGATTTTTTTTCTTATAATTTAATATACAATAAATATAATCATCACACATACATAACTAGGCCATGAATAAAAAATGACTTTTTAATTAACTACAACAACCTAGACATTGGTATGCAGAGCCTTATATGTGAAACTTTATAATTAAACTTTTAACAATAACATTTCCAACTATTTCACCATCAATCCTCCATAACACCCTTCAAAAGTTACTTTAACAACATCACAATCACTTCAACTCCCCCAAACCAAGTTTGGGCATATAATGCATTATGTAGCAAGACTAATAGACTTGTAATGTGGCTAAAAATACAAATGAAAGGGATAAAAGCTGGAAACATAGGATCAAGGGAAAATATAAATGTAGGAAATGAAACTCTGAAGCTCAAAAGAAGAAATGAAAGCCTTTTATCATGGGCAACATACACAAAATCCACAATTAAAGTTACTAGAATCCAATGTCAAATCCAAGATCATAATTGCACCAGGAACTAAGCACACATACAAGAAAAATATGAATGATATTATATTCAAAAGTGGCTCAAATCCTCCCGTTAACACAGTTCAAGTCCAAGACCCAAGCAAGGTTGAAAGAGTTGACCAATAAAAGGAAATCAAGCAATCAAATTCAAGTCATAGCCGACAAATCACACATGTGGATCCATCCGCAGTCAAGAGTCATAAAGTTTTCAAAATAAGCACAAGGGGTACAGAAGTAGTCAATTCCAACAATAAAACTCAACCGGGACACGAGTAATCCATTAAATCAATTCTCTCTAAAATTAAACCTAAGAAAATAGTACAATCTTTTTGGTCACATGTAAACTCCCATTTCTAACGAATGGTACAAACCATGCAACAGTCCTAAGAAAGCAATAAAACTAAACTAAGAAAGCAATTAAAGCTAACTAAACAAACAAAACAAAAGAAAAGGAGAAGTTGGAATGATCTAACCAATCATTATCAATTCCTAACAGGAGTCCAACTAAGTACTGAATCAATAATACATCCCGCTTGAAATAAATCATGAAAAAGGAAAGAAACAAACCAATCTCCAAAGAAAAAGGTAAAAACAAGAAGAAAAATAAAACAAAAATAAAAAGAAAACTAAGAAAAAATAAAAAAAAAACTAAGCAAAAATATACAAATATACATAAATCCTCCCCCCAAACTAAATTTTGTCCCGTCCCGGGACAAATAACCATGCAAAACATAGGAAGGAGGTGAAGTAGAGCTCTTTTGACCGGGTCCCCAGTACCTAAGATAGCACTGGTCATAGAACGGCTGATAAGGATAGGAGGTAGGCTCGGTGCTAGGGTCATATGTGGGTGGCCAGTTAGGGTGGTTTGGGAATCCTTGAACTGTCTCAGCCTCAACATTGCTCATATGCTCTCTCCACTAGACTCTCTGCAGCAAGTCAACATTGGAACGGAGTCCTCTAAGTGAATGATCTATCCTGTCAAACCTTTGCTGGTTATAGAGATGCATATCATCGAGCTGGTTCATCAAGGGAGTCATATCGAAGGTGGAGGCCGGAGGAACGACCAACATAGTTATGTCTCGGTGGCTCAGGTCGTGGTGGCGCTGAAGGACGCTAGGGTTGGCCGCCTGCCTGTTGGATCATGTTGACCATCTGAACTGCTCTCTTTTCGGTATCCGCCCTCTCCTGTAGTGGGATGTTGTCAGGTGGAATCCTCCAAGGGTTTTGTCCGTCTGGGTGCCTCTGATAGGTAAGACTAACATAGGCATTAGGCAGGTAACACCATGAAATTTCCCGAACACACCAAACAAGTCTCTCTCTGTGCCCTCTCTGATAATGTCTCAGGAAGTTTGCAGCTCTCAGGGCAGTAATGTCGAGGTAGGGGTTGTCCTCGATCGGGTTTAGCTGGTGGATCTCCTCAATGTGGCCTACAGTGTGGGCCAGCCATGTAATCATGCCACCTATGTAAATAGTGCCGGTGTTAGTAATCCCCTTTGCAATCTTGGCAAACAGGCGAGCTAGAAAGAACCCGAAGTGTTAATGGAGAGACTATCTGGCATAACCTTTTATCACCATCCATAATAGTCTAATTTCATCAGGGTAGACCTAACTCTCCTCTCGAAAATAGGAATACCGAAGGGCAGGATGCTGGATCTCCGATGCTTTGGCAGTGGTAGAAGTGAAAGTGGAACTGCCATCAATAATTCGCTCCCACCAAGTTCCCTCAAAATATGGTCCCCACTCATGCTCTGCTGTAGACCATACCGCATTCTCGGAATTCCATAGGAACCTCTCATTTAGTTCATCTACATCCATCTCATAGTGTTGTCCGAAGATGGCGAAGCTGATGTGTGTCTTTCTTTTAGCTGAGGGAGATTCCTGGGTAACATGGAAATGGTAGCTGGACAGAAACTCCATGGTGAGCTCTCTAAATGTGTGTGGTACCTGCTGGGTTCTACCATCAGGACCGGGCATAGTGGCATTGATCCAGTTTCCCCATCCGATATGGTAAGCCATTCTCATCACTTGATCTGTAATACCGAGATTGTCACATGTTTGCTTGTGGAAGAACCGTGTGGATCTAATTGTTCTCTTGGAAAGCTTCTCATAGCATTTTTGCCTTTCCTGTCGGTTTTGAGGTGGTGTTCTGGAGGATGATGGTTGCTTCCCCTTGGAAGCTGAAGAAGATTCCCCAGTTTTTCTGGGATTTCTTGGGGCCTCCGCCAAGTAATTTGCCAATTGATTTCTTCATTATCCTACAAAACATACGCATGAAAAACAAGGATTAGAATTCTATTGAAGCAAGTTTCAAAACCAAAATCATGCCAATATGAAAGCACAAGGAATCATGGGATGTAATAGCATGATCAATGAAATAATCAAGGCATTGTAGTCATCATACAATCAAAGTTACAAACAAGGTTTTGCGGAAATTTTGGCATGACCCGTTTGTAAATGCAACTAAACCAATGAGAACTACAAATTTCTAATCAACTAAAACCATGAGTACAACCAATAACATCCATACCAAGCATTACTCGTATTCCATGCATCCAAAACCAACATTTTCAAGCTGATATTCAAAGGGAACATCAATTGTAACACTAAAAACCAACTTCCACCATAATATGAATCCAACCATTGAGCAACTATAATCACCCAGACAACTCCAAAGAGGCTTTGAGAGCAAATAGAAATTAACTAGCTAAAATTAGTAGCAACTATAACCAATTTTTAAGCATGAAGTTCAATATTAGAGTTGCTAATGAAAATTCATGAGTAAAGCTAGAATCCAAAGTAAGCATAAAACTAATTCAAAACATGATTTTAAGCATTCTAAAAACTTTAAGCATGAATTTAACTAGTTAATACTCCTAATTCTCAACAATTTCATGAATAATCATCAAAAATTCCATGAAAACTCTTACTCAATAATTTAGCACAAAACTTCCAATTACTCACAATTAACAACTCTGAGCATGATAATGAAGCATAAAAATAACCATTAAGCACTAATGAACAACAACAATCAAGTTTAGGATTAAAAATTAAATTCGTAATAAAGATACCCAAAAATTTGAAATTCTTGAAAACTTCATAAAACTTCATAAAATATGGATAAAAAGGAATTTATACCTTATTAGATGATAATAGAGCAAGAAATTGCAAGAAAATTGAAGTAGCAACCCAAAAATCAAGCCCAAAAATAGTTTGAAAATTTCGAACCCTAGGTATTGCAAATTGTTGATTTTTGTTCAAATTATAACTCCAAGAGATTGTTTAGAATAGTGAGAGGAGTGTTGGGTTAAAATTTGAAGTGATGTGGAGTAGTATGGAGTGAGTTATGGGGGTTTGAAGTTGAAGGTTTTTGGGGTTATAATGGTTTGAAGGAGGAGGAAGAAGATAGATTAGGAGAGAGATTAGGTGAGTTTTAAAAAGAAAAGAGATTAAAAGATAAGAAATAATAATAATAATAAAAGATATAATAATAATAATAATAATAATAACAACAACAACAATAATAGTAATAATAATAATAATATAAGGGGGGCGAACAAAAATAACCACGGGTGAAATAGATTAGGCCCCACGCGAGAAAAAAAGAAAAATGAAGGCGGGTCATCGTAGGGGGGACCTGCGCCCGTAGCAAACAAATCCCCTTTAAGGGCTGCGCCCGCAGGTCTCTTCTGTAGCAATATGCAAACTCTCTGATCTATAATGCGGGCGCGTAGAAGAGGTTAGGATATGAACGCTGCGCCCGCAACTCTTCTCTACAGTAATTTTTTTTTACTAATTTTCTTCTTTTTCAATACCTTTAACATCATTTTGGCAGGTCCAACATGTCCTCCATAGGGTGATGAGTGAAAGTGGTGAAGAACTCCATAGACATCCCAATCTGGTACACACCTGCGATATAAGCCATCTGCACACTCACGAAACAAGCTAGGGCCATCCAAAAAATAACACCTAACATCATGCAAAAACTTTTTCTGTTGCTGATAAGTAAGATCGGGAGGTAACACTCCTCCAGGTACGTAATTAGCATAATCAGCAAACCATGGAGTATTAGAAAGCACAGCTAAAAGATGATCATCAGGAAAAGAGTCATCAATGGGAGTTGAAATCTCTTCATTATCATACCGAATCCTAGATAGGTGGTCTGCAACCACATTCTCTGCACCTTTCTTATCACGTATTTCTAGATCAAATTCCTAAAGGAGCAAACTCCACCTGATAAGCCTCGGTTTTGCTTCTTTCTTTCCAAGTAAGTACTTTAAAGCTGCATGGTCAGTATAAATGATAACTTTTGAACCTATAAGATAAGAACGAAATTTATCCAAAGCATACACTATAGCAAGCAATTCTTTTTTAGTTGTGGCGTAGTTAACCTGAGAACCTGAGCTGGATCTAAAGTCCTACTAGCATAGTAAATAGCATGCAAAATCTTATCTTTCCTTTGACCTAACACGACACCCATAGAATAGTCACCAGCATCACACATAATTTCAAAAGGTAATTCCCAATCAGGTGATTGAATAATGGGTGCTGAGATTAGTGCTTGTTTGATCAAATTAAAAAATTCAAGGCATTCATCAGTGAATTTAAACTCAGCATCTTTTAATAGCAGTTGAGTTCAGGGTTTAGCAATTTTAGAAAAATTTGTAATGAACTGGCGGTAAAACCCTGCATGACCTAGAAAACTTCTAACACCTTTTACTCTTACTGGTGGAGGTAATTGTTCAATAACTTGAATTTTAGCTTTATCAACTTCAATACCTTTTCGGGGCTCACTATCGCCTCTATTACATAACCTTGGCAGGCTAGACTTATTTCAGACCTTCAGTTGCTTTCTAGCTTTACCGAATGAAGTGAGTCACCTTCCTATTCTATTTCCGCTTTCAGAGACTAGATGTCCTAGGACAATTCCTTCTGTCACCATAAAGTGACATTTCTCCCGATTGAGGACCAAATTCACCTGTTCACATCTTTTAAGCACTTTAGTCAAGTTAGCCAAACATGAATCAAAATCAATACCATAGACACTAAAATCATCCATGAAGACTTTCATACTAGACTCTATGAACTCAGAAATGATGGCCATCATACATCGTTGAAAGGTAGCAGGAGCATTACATAGACCAAAGGGCATTCTACGGTAGGCAAAAGTACCATAAGGACATGTAAATGTTGTTTTCGATTGATCATCAGGATGGATGGGTATTTGAAAGAAACCAGAGTAACCATCTAGATATCAAAAATATTTGTTCGGTGCTAGCCTTTCTAACATTTGATCAATAAAAGGGAGAGGGAAATGATCCTTTTTAGTGGCAACATTTAATTTTCGGTAATTAATGCACATTCGCAAACCTGTAACAACTCTACTAGGAATAAGCTCATTTTTATATATCATTACGCACAACAGTTGTTCCTCCCTTCTTAGGGATTACCTGCACTGGACTTACCCATTGAGAATCTGGCACAGCATAAATGATGCCTGCATCAAGAAGTTTAAGAACCTCTTTCTTTACCACTTCCTGCATGCTAGGATTAAGTCTCCTTTGCTCCTGTATACAAGGTTATGGCCTTCTTCTAGAAGTATTCTATGCATACAAAAATCAGGACTTATTCCAGTTAGATCATCAAGTGTATAACCAATAGCCTTTTTATGAGTTTTAAGCACAGCCAATAACCTTTCAAGTTGACTATCAGCGAGTTTAGAGCTAACTATAACTAGATACATCTCATAATCATCTAGAAAAGCATATTTCAAATTAGGAGGAAGGGGTTTCATTTCTGACTGTGTTACCTCTTTGATAGCATATGAATGTTGAGGCAATGATTGGTACCTTTAGCTTTCTTCTAGAGTCATCTTCTCACTGTTCAGTTCATGGCCTATGGCATCAATTTCTGAATCTCCTTCACCTGCATCAGCATCCAAACACAAAATAGCCTCAAGGGGATCATTTGTAAGGGATCAAGGCATCTCATCCAAAACAATCTCACTAATAATATCAATCGTGTAACATGACTGCTTTATCATGAGATTTTTCATTGCATTATTAAGATTAAATGTCACTTTATCATCCCCTACAGAAAGGGTTAAACTTCCATTTTTAACATCAATGATGGCACATGCAGTATGTAAGAAAGGTCTACCTAGAATGATAGGGATATGAGCATCCTCACCAATATCAAGCACTAGTACAAAAAAACACATTTGCTGCGCATCATTTGCTACGGTTCTATGCATTTTTTATAAAATCGCAGCAAATAGTCAATGTTTGAAAAAAA
Source organism: Suaeda aralocaspica (assembly GCA_016808085.1). NCBI lineage: Eukaryota > Viridiplantae > Streptophyta > Magnoliopsida > Caryophyllales > Amaranthaceae > Suaeda > Suaeda aralocaspica. The sequence goes on from PYUH01000271.1 coordinate 2,541,646, forward strand.
AAAGCTGGAATATGCGGTTTTCAGATAACCGTAAAAAATAATTTATTTTCTACGGTTTAAATGAGGACTTTCTGCGGTTCAAACCGCAGCAAATAACACATATGAAAAAAAACCATCCTAAGCCCATAGAATGAATAGCATATAAAAAGCCCACAATCCCTTCAAACCCTAAAATTACTTTCTCTCTCTTCCTTACTCACACTCTCCCTCTCCCGTCTCTCTCTTCCTCACTCATCTCATCCTTTCATTCTCCCTTCAAACACTAAAATTATTTTCTCCTTTTTCCTCACTCACACTCTCCCTCTCCCGTCTCTCTCTTCCTCACTCATCCCATTCTCGTGTCTCTCTCTTTCTCTCTCCTCTTTAGCATGTCATACTAAAAATTCATAACCAAAAACCATAACGCTTTGTTTGATTTTTTTGATTATTCGAAGATTTTGAGGTTTTCATTAATTGCGACTTTAAGATCGAGTATTTCGACAACTTTTCCGTAGCGAAGGATCATTTGGTCGTTCTCTTCAACTTGATTAAGAAACGGTTAGTTTAATTTATTTAATTGATTGTGTTAATTGATTTGATGATTGTTCTAGGGTTTTTGAGTTCGAATTCGATTTTTTTTATATGTGTTTGATTTCTAGGTGTTTTAAGGGTTAACTTATTTTCGATTAAATTTGTAGTATTTTAGAGATTATATGACACTAAAGTAAAATGATCTTTGAAGTTAATGTTTTTAATTTTGTTATTTACGATTGTTATTTTTTGGTTTTGATTTTTGTTGTTTTGATTTAGGTTTTTTGGTGGTTTTTAGGTAGGTAGTTCTATGGTTTCAGGATGAGTTGTAATGGTGCTGGTTATTGGGTTTGTTATGGGTTTCTGTGGTTGTTAGTGAGGGACTGTGTGAGTGAGGGATTGTGCGTGTGAGTGCGTGTGGATGTGTCTGAGTGAGATATAACAAGAGTATGACATACTTGCTACCTTTAATTGAGTCCACGTAACAGAGGGGGGTGAGAGGGGGGCTTTATGAGAAGTTAAAACAACTTCTTACAAATTAATATGAGCTAAAACAACTTTTAAGCAAGTTACAGTTTCCTTTGAATTTGTAAGTACTAATGTAAGTGGTTTCTTTCTCAAGGTAGAGCAAAAACTAGCTAGCCTGGAGGGTCATATGGATAAGCAGAAGCAAGAAGCTGCAGGAAGTGACAGGGATAGCGCGCATCCGTGCTGCAGTTGTAGATGAAGCTGTGATTGTAAGCAACTCTTCCCTCATACTGACATGTTTCATTGTGTTCTTTTACAACTAATTGTTTTCTGGATATTAGGTTTTCTAAACTCTCAGCTTCAATGGTTCAACTATCTTCTCTAAATTGAACTGTGGTTTTGACATTGTTATTATTGATGAAGCTGCTCAAGCGTTACGTACTCTGCCACTTAGTTGCCAATGAATTACTGTTCATGTTCCTTTTGTCAATACGAGCGTAAACTATTGTTTTTATCAAGTAACAGTTCTTTAAATTGTAAGATTTTCTGAATATAACCGGATGCTGGGGCTTATTTCTCCACATGAAATATTACCGTGCTTTTGATTTCTAAGTTTATTATTTCGTTCTAATTGCATATGTAGAAATCATTCCACATGCAATATCTGTGTCAAATATTTTGTTACTCTCATATCTTTGTTTTCAAGAATTTTATATCGCCATTTTTCACAACTATCATATATACTAGTATATTTTTTGTATTTTAATTCTTATTTTTTTTTTCTGTGTCAACACTTGGTCCAATCGCATAACCATATCTCAAGCTATAAAATTTAAGTTAAGTATTTATATTTTCTGGTGGAAATGCCATGGAGAGGGAAAACAAGTTTTTCTATTGCATTTACATTCCAACCTTCCTTTTTATCTTTTGATGTGCTTCTTGCATCATGTTTCCTATGCTTATTGCTTGTTTCTGTCCTATGTATTCTTATGTAAAAGTTTTTGACTGGGTAAAGTCCAATTTGGTCTTCTTTGGACATTGTCACCGTTAACTTACTTAATTAGTTGCATCTTTACTATGTTACATATTGCATCTATTTTGGCTTTCCTTAATGATAATATGTCTTTTAATACCTCAAAGAAGAAGAAATATAACAAAAGTATGACATACTTGCTACCTTTAATAAAACACTAGTATGTGGTACGGAGTAAAAGTTGTTGAATGCTTATGTTGTTTTTGTTAAATTTGATGCTTGTGTACTGCTCTTGTTAAATTTGTTGTTCTTGTTAAAAATTTTGTTTCCTTTTTGCTCTGCTTTTGATGGTGCACCACTGCAGCGTAACGGTGCTTTTGTTGAGTGGTTAAATGGTTATCGTGTATTCTTTGAAACTGAATTGTTCACTTTTTATATCCGATGAGTTATTGGAAAACTATGGCACAACTCTTAAAATGTTTTATGGTGTTTTCTTCTTCTCTTTTTTCATTTTTGTGTATTCTGATCTCCTGTTTTTCTTTTTATCTTCCTATTATGCAGACGTGTCCAGCCTCATCTATTGTTGCTGCTACATGTCTGGCTTTATTTGTTGCTGCTGCTACATGTCCTGCTGCTACATGTCTTGCTGCTACATGTCTGGCCTCATCTGTTGCTGCTGCTACATGTCTGTCTGTCGAATGTTGCTGCTGCTACATGTCTGTCTGTGTAATATTGCTGTGTAATATTTTTGCTGTTACTGTTGTTACTTCTTGATGCAATTGAGTTGCAAAGTGAATTTGTTGTATTTTTAGTGTAATTCATATTGAAAAACTCAACTAATATGTATATATAACATTTAAACAACAATTTTAGGTCATAAAATGCAAAAAAATTTTTTTTTTTGTTTTTGTTTTTTTGGGCACTTATTTGCTACAGCTTTCCCCAAAACCGCAGCAAATAAGTGTTTTTATGGAGGGAAAACAACTTATTTGCAAAAAACCGCAGCAAATAACCTATAATTCCCACAAAAAAATTACTTATTTGCTGTGGTTCTAGAGATAACCGCAGCAAAAAACCTAATATTTGCTGTGGTTTGAACCGCAGCAAATGAAAATGTCTTATTTGCTGCTGCGCCATTTGCTGCGGTCAAAAACCGCAGCAAATGTCGTTTTTTGTACTAGTAAGAACAACAAAATTAATTGGAACGAAAAATTTTCCTACTCTAACAGGTACATCTTCTAAAACACCCTTAGAGTATTTTACAGTTCTATTCGCCATCTGCAAAGTAACATTAGTAAATTTAAGCTCTCCCATGTCAAGCTTCCTGCAAATTGATAAGGGCATAACACTTACACTAGCTCCTAAATCACAAAAAGCCTTATCAATAAACAAAGGACCTATATTACATGGAATTGAAGGATCGCACTCAACTCTTCGCTGAGTGCAACTGTCTCTGTTATATTCAACTCACGTTTCCTACTCAAAATATCTTTAAAAAATTTAGTGTAAGTAGGCACTTGAGTAATTAAATTAATGAAAGGCACAGTGACTTGCAAATTTTTAACTATTTCAAGGAATTTTCGAAAGTGATTATCATTCTTACTCCTAGTTACCCTGTTCGGAAAGGGTAACGACACCTTTGAGGGAGGAATTGTATCGGTAACTGAATCTGCTGCTGGAGCTTGCTTCCTTAGTGCTTCCTTTTCCTTTCAAACTTCATTCTCCTTTTCTGCAGCTACTTTCTCAAGGTCTTCAATAACAACCGAACTAATCTTCTTCGTTCCATCTGCAGCCTTGGTAGTGTCATCATCAGGTATTCTAGGACCTTCATAGTAAGTGCCGCTCCTAGTTGCAGTGGAATTGCAATGATCACGAGGTGGATTGCTTGATGAAGCATTTGATGGAGTAGGTTGGGGAGGAAGTTGACCTTGTTGCCTTTGAGGTGATGACTGAGCAATTTGTGCTACTTGAGTCTCCAATTTTCGATTTTGGGCCTGCATAGCTTCCATGGCTTTCTGCATCTGCATCATCATGTTCTTCAGCTCTGAAAACTCATTGCTAGTTGGTTGTGGAGGTGCTGGAAGTGGTGCTGGAGGTGGTGGTCTACTGAAACCCGGTGGTTGAGGTGAAGCAAACCGTTGAACCTGCGGTTGTTGTGGTGCAAAATGTGGCTGCTGCTGCGGATTTTGAACATTGCTAGTATTCTTGTAGGAGAAGTATGGATGATCTTTCCAACCAGGATTGTATGTGTCGGGGAACGGGTTATTCTTGTAAGCTTGAAATGCACATACTTGCTCCATAGAACTATGACATGCTTGCATACTATGCCCAAAAGAACCGCATAAATCACAGAAGACATCTGTAGCTCCCGAAAGTGCAGCCATTGCAGCTAAATTCATAAGGTTAGATGATGGTGTGTTGATCTTGTCAGCTTCTCATGGATTGCATTGATTTGTGAAGCCAAACTCTCGTATTTGTCATCTACCACATGTTTTCCTCCTCTCTTACCATGTCCTCTAGGATTACCAAATTGAGAATTATGAATGGCAATCTCCTCAATTAAATCACAAGCAGCATTGACTTCTTGGTTCATAAATCGACCACTAGTAGCAGAATCAAGCAAAGTTCTACTCTCATTACCCAAACCATTATAGAAAGATTGCACTAAAAACCACTTCTCAAGTCCATGATGAGGGCACATTCTCAACAACTCCTTAAATCTCTCCCATGCATCATAAAGAGTTTCATCAGTTTCTTGGTTAAAATTCGTAATTTGACTCCTAAGTTGTGCAGTTCTCTCCGGAGGATAGTACTTCCTTTGAAAAGCAAGAGCCAAGTCATCCCAACTGTTGATAGTATCCATGTTCAGACCATTCAACCAAGAACGAGCTTTTTCCTTCAATGAGAATGGGAACATCGTACGTCGTATGTAATCTTGAGATACACCAGCTTGCTTAATTGTATTGCAGTACTGAATGAAGTTGTTTAAGTGCAAATTTGGATCATCTTTCAATGTTCTTGCAAATTGATTCCTTTCAACCATGTTCACCAAACTTGGCTTCAATTCAAAATCCAGGGCCTCTATGTCAGGAACTCGGTATCCACCTCCCATTGTTGCAGAACTCGGCTGAGAATAGTCTTTTAAGGACCTTCTGGTGGTGGCGGCGCGCGGCGGCGGTGGCGGTGGTGCATTATTCCGTGGTATGTTGTTCTCGTTGAAATGTGATTCTGCCATCTCTTCCTTATCTGAACTATCAGAAATATTCAACTCAACAAAAAGTTGTGTCAAATCAACCAATGTTCGTTCAGAAAGAATGACTCTGTGTAATCTCCACTTCCTTCTACGACTCCTCTTATGCAATGATCTTTCCGATTTAAGATCAATCTAAATTGGCATACAACGTAATATCTGCACATAATCGAAACTCGAAACAAAATGAGAACTACCTCAAAGAACGTGAAGGTTCCTTGAGGTGAGGAGATAAAACCGAAAATAAAAACCAAAGAAACACTTTAAACCCGACTAATAGAATTAAAAATTGCCTCCCCGGCAATGGCGCCAAAATTTGAACAAGGTTATCGCGCACCTCTCAAAAATAACTGAAAACTCTAACAATATAGCTAGGGAAGTAGGGATCGAATCCTCAGGGAAGCTATTAAATCCTATTAGTTCTAAAAAGTCTAAAATGTATAAGGGGCCTTGGTGGAAAGTTCGGTAAAAGACTACTAAAACTAAGAAGACAAACACTAAAAATAAGGAAAATGATGGGAAATTACAAATTAAACTCTTATGAAGAAAACCTAGGGTAATCGGTTCACTATGATCAATCAACAAACCCATTAAACACTCACTAATCAATCCATTGGCATTTATTGAACTAGGGCTCACTAATTCTCTCGAACTTAGACTCCCTCAAAACTCCTTTACCGGCTCTCGCTCGTATAAATTCGTTTTTGTCTATTATTCAGTGGTATAATTGTGGTAATCTTACCTCTCGGCCTCAATTTCGACAATAACCTAACTTACAACTAAACCTGGCCACAATTTAACTGCAATCAATAGAAATAAATAATAGGAATTCAATTAAAAGTCAAGAATTAAGTAATGAACATAAAATAATTTCACAACATGATCATAGATCCCCTAACCCTAGAGAAAAAAGACTACCCACTCATAATTAAAGGAACTAAAACAAGAACAAACTCAAATAACAAATTCATAATAAAAAACTAGAATTAAAACAAATCTAATTACTAGAAATTAAACTAAACAACTAAATTAACAAAATAAATAAACTAAATTAAAGACTAACAAACTAAGTAGAATCATAAACTAAAAAGAATTGAAAAGCAAAAGGAAAGAAATTACCAAAAGGAAGATTGAATTGCATTAATTTAAATCTTGAATTGTTGAGAACAAAGTAATCGATTCTAAAATTCTAGAGGGAAAAGAGTTTAGGATTCCTAAGTCTAAAAATATGCCAAAAACTAGTTAGGGTTGTGCCCCCTTTTACATATAGTATTTATAGGATTAGGGCTTTCATTAAAATAAAGCCACGAGCAAAAACTGCGAAGAAAAGCCGAGCGGACCAAATTCCGTAGCACCTGTGCCCCCATATAATCTATATCTTATGTTTAAACTAAGGGCATAAACTTAAGATAGATTGATTTTAAAGAACTTCGTGAATTGGAACACTCACAATCAATGAAACTCTCAAACTTAGGTTAAATTGGAACACTCAACAATCTAGTTCTAAGGTTGTTTTATTTTTTGTGAGAACACTCAATCACAAATACTAAAACTATGGTGAATATTTTGAAGCTTCTAACTCTCAAAACACTCGAAATCCTTTTGTAATTTTTGGGTGAAACTCTCACACAAAATAACGCGTAACAAGTATGAACAATAATCAAAGTCTTCTTAATTTTATTGAATAAACATGGGTATTTATAGTAAAAATACCGTAGGACTCCTAAACAACCTTGGTTAAACTCACCTAAATTATCTAGGAAATAAAACAACTCCTAAAGATACACTAATCCTAGTAAATCTGGCCCTCACAAGATAAACATACAACTTGATAAGTATGCCACCTCATTATTGCAAGTTGATCTTATCTAGCCTAACAAACTCTAACAAACTACCTAATCAAGAAAATATCCTAACAACTTATCTACATAACTAATTAACAAGATAATCATCAGATTTTAAACTAGAAATTACAGAATAACTTGCTGCCCAATAACTTGGAAAAATCGCAAAATACTCGCCAATTTGAACGCCACTTATACTTGTCAAGTGTTTGAACCCCAACTTATGCTCGCCATTTTGAACGCCAACTTATACTCGTCAAGTGTTTGAACGCCAACTTATGCTTGCCAATGTTGAATGCCGACCAATAAACCTTTTTTTCCAAGTGTTTGAACCAAGTAATTAATCTTGAACGCCAAGTGAACGCCACGCCAAGTGAACGCCTAACCTTGAACGCCAAGTGAACGCCTAGTGGCGTGTGGCCTTATTCAAGCATGAGTGTTATGCAACAATGACCATGAGCTAATGCAAAGCCATGTAGTCCAAGTGAACGCCACCCTGAACGCCACCCTTGAATCTCAGAACGATTTAGAATCAACTCTTTCTCGTCAATGCTTGAATCTGCTTCCTAATCATCCTCCCTTTCCTCAAAAGGAATTGTCCTCAATTCTTGAATCTGCGTATCATCCAAGTAAGGAGTTAAATCCCCTATGTTAAAGGTACTAGCCATGCTATACTCTTCGCCAATGTCAATCTTGTAAGCATTATGACCATACTTCTTTAAGATTTTAAAAGGACCCTCAGCTCTAGGCATGAGTTTGTGTTTGCATTTGCCTGGAAACCTCTCCTTTCTAAGATGAACCCAAACCAAATCACCTGGATTGAATGTCTTAGACTGGTGTTTCTTATTTTCTCTTTTCTTGTACATCTCATTTACTTTTTCAATTCTCGCTTTTACTTGTTTATGCAACTTCAACATGTTCTTAGCTTGCTTCTTTGCATCTTCATGGATATACTCGTTTTTAGGAATAGCAATCAAATCAATAGGGACATAAGGATTGATAACATAAACTACTTCAAAAGGTGAATGTTGAGTAGCATAGGTAGGTGTCCTATTGTACGCAAATTCTGCATGACTTAGCTTCACATCCCAATCTTTGCCAGTTTTACTCACAAGTCCCCTAAGCAACGAACCAATTGTTCTATTAGTGACCTCAGTTTGTCCATCAGTTTGTGGATGATGAGAAGTGCTGAATAACAACTTTGTGCCAATCAATTTCCATAAACCTTCAAAAAGTAACTAAGAAACTTGCTATCACGATCAGAAACAATTGTTTTAGGAACCCCATGTAATCGAACAATCTCTTTAAAATATAAAGAAGCCACTCCTATAGCATCCTCAGTTTTGTGACAAGCAATAAAGTGCGCCATCTTTGAAAACCTATCAACCACAACCATGATTCAATTCTTACCCCTTTGTGTTCTTGGTAAAGCAACAATAAAGTCCATGCTCACATCCTCCCAAGGCCTTTCTGGAACAGGTAGTGGAGTGTATAATCCCTTATGAAACGTGCTTTTTGACCGTTGACAAGTACCACAACGAGCTAGAATTGCGTCCACATCTCCCACCATCTTTGGCCAGTAGAAGTGTTCTTGCAAAAACTCAACTGTTTTGTTGATGCCAAAGTGTCCTGCAAGACCCCCTCCATGAGCTTCACGAACCAACAACTCCCTTATAGCACAGTTAGGGATACAAAGTTTGTTGTTTTTGAATAGAAAACCATCAACCAAGTTGTAATGACCAATTGCTTCTTGTGTGCATTGCTTATATATGTCACCAAAATCCTTATCTTGATCATAATATTCCTTGATGATTTCGAATCTTAACACTCTTGAATCAACCATTGTTATCAAATTGTGTTTTCTAGAAAGTGCATCCGCCACTACATTAGCCTTGCCAGCTTTGTATTTCGCAACAAAGTTGAAAGATTGAAGAAACTCTACCTACTTAGCATGTCTAGCATTAAGCTTTTGTTGGCTATTGATATGTCTCAATGAGTCATGGTCAGAATGTAACACAAAAGCTTGTGGTCTTAGATAATGGCTCCAATGATCCAATGCTCTAATCATGGCATAGAACTTNCATAGAACTCCTTGTCATAAGTAGAGTAATTCAATTTTCCTCCCCCTAACTTTTCACTAAAGTAGGAAATTGGCCTCCCTCCTTGAATAAGAACCGCACCAATCCCTGTACCACTTGCATCACACTCAACTTCAAAAGGTTTAGTGAAATCAGGAAGTGCTAGAATCAGAATATTGCACATCTTTTCCTTTACCAAATGAAACGCAGTTGAGCTTATTTGGTCCACTCAAACTTGCCTTGTTTCGTGCATTCAGTTATAGGGATCATAATAGTGCTAAAATTACGAATAAACCTCCTATAAAACGAAGCTAGGCCATGAAAAGATCTCACTTGAGTAACCGTCGTAGGAATAGGCCATGATGCAATAGCTTCAACTTTCTTTGGATCCACTTTGATACCCTCATGCGAAACAATGTACCCTAGAAAACTAATCTCACTTTGCATGAAATCACACTTTTCTAGTTTCCCATAGAGTTTTTGTTTCCTTAGAACTTCAAAGACTTGTCGAAGATGATCCATATGCTCCTTTTCATTCTTGCTATACACTAATATATCATCAAGATAGACCACAACAAATTTACCAATGAAAGGGCGCAATACCTCATTCATAAGCCTCATGAATGTGCTAGGGGCATTAGTTAAACCAAAAGGCATAACCATCCATTCATATAGCCCATGCTTTGTCTTGAAAGCCGTCTTCCATTCATCCCCTTCCCTCATACGAATTTGGTGATACCCACTACGTAAATCAATCTTTGAAAATAGTTGAGAACCACTCAATTCATCTAGTAAATCATCCAACCTAGGAATAGGAAACCTATACTTGATAGTTATGTGATTCAAGGCTCTACTATCAATGCACATTCTCCACGTCCCATCTTTCTTAGGTACAAGCAGGGTAGGAACTGCACAAGGACTCATACTTTCACGTGCATGCCTTTCTCCATAAGCTCGTCAATTTGCCTTTGTAATTCTTTTGTTTCTTCTGGATTTCATCTATATGGTGGCTTATTGGGTATGGGAGCACCAGGAATCAAATCAATTTGGTGTTCAATACCACGAATTGGCGGCAACTCTTGTGGCAAATCTTCTGGAAACACATCCGCAAATTCACGCAACAATTCTTGTAGAATAGGATGATCAATGTCTTCAATGCTCTTTACTTCCTTAGCAACCAGAAGGTATACAAAATCACGAGCACCCATGTCCTTCTCAAATTGCTTTCGTGACACAAACAACAACTTTTTATCATCTTTGGGCTTTTCCTTTTTCTTCTTGTTTAGGTCACTAGGCGAAAGTGGGAGCAATACCTTCGTCTTTCCCTCTTTGAAGACCTTGTACACATTAGACTCGCCATCATGGATAGTTTTTCTATCATACTGCCATGGCCTACCAAGTAGTAGATCACATGCATCCATAGGAACAACATCACAAAGTACCTCATCCTCAAATTTTCCAATTGAAAAATTTACTAGAGCTTGCTTTCGTATACTCACTTCATTGTCATCATCTAGCCACTTTAGCTTATAAGGTTTCGGATTTCTTGATGTTTTCAATTGTAGTTTATCAACCAGTTTAGATGAGACTACGTTGGCACAACTACCTTCATCAACAATCAAACTACAAATAGAATTGTGTACCTTGCAACGAGTGTGAAAGATGTTTTCACGTTGCTCTTCTCCCACGGATTTGGAGTGCAAAACTCTTCTAAGGACTAAGTTGTTCTCATAAACTTCCTCCTCCTCAAAGTCACTTTCTGGCTTGCATTCTTCCTCGCCACCTTCCTCTTCTATGGCGTGTTGAAGTTCATTGGTGTATTCATCAATCTCCCTCATCTCTCGCATGGTCAACACTCTAGAAGTAGGACAATCCTTCTTATAATGGCCATAACCTTTACACTTAAAACATGTTACCTTCGGTGTACCATCATCAAGTGTCTCAACCTTCTTTCCCTTATCACTACTTGGCGCCACGAACTTCTTTGCTTCACTTTTAGACTCACTCATAGGCGTTGAACTTGTAGCTTTAAACCCTTGATAAGGCTTAGGTGATGGCTTATTTACGTTCCTTTTCCTTTGCTTTTCCAATACTATGGTAGTTTTGCTGACTTCATCAAATGATAAGTTAGGTTGTAACTCAATTTTGTCACACACATCCACGTTAAGGCCACCAATAAAACGTGTAATTTTTTGCTCCCCCCTCTCTTCAACGTCACATTGTATGGTTAGTTTTTCGAACTCAGCAATGTACTCTTCCATAGGCTTGATTCCTTGTTTCAACGTTGCCAATCTAACATACAACTCTTGTTGATAATTTGTAGGAACAAAACGCCTTCTCGAAAGCTTCTTCAGCTTTTCCCAAGTTTCGATCTTGCTCTTACCCTCACGTTGCCTACTCCTTTTGAGGCCATTAAACCACATGGAAGCGTATTTAGATAGTTTAGCAATAGCAATCTTATACTTCTTATCTTCACTTGTGCCCTTATAATCAAAATACCTTTCCAATGCTAAGTCCCTGTCAAGGTATGCTTCTACATCACCTTGGCCATCCAATTCATTCACTTCAAACTTCAAACCACGATCATCATCACTATTTGAAGGTTTAGCTTTGAGGCGAATAACTTCCGTTGTCAAACCCAAGAACAATTCTTCCAACTTGTTTGTTTGTTCTGCTAGATGCGTAATGAACTCATCACTATAAACTTTGCTTTGTTTTTCTTGATCAACCATTGTGCTCTGATACCACTTGATCTATATCTTATGTTCAAACTAAGGGCTTAAACTTAAGATAGATTGATTTTAAAGAACTTCGTGAACTGGAACACTCACAATCAACGAAACTCTCAAACTTAGGTTAGATTGGAACACTCAACAATCTAGTTCTAAGGTAGTTTTAATGTTTGTGAGAACACTCAATCACAAATACTAAAACTATGGTGAATATTTTGAAGCTTCTAACACTCAAAACACTCGAAATCCTTTTGTAATTTTTGGGTGAAACTCTCACACAAAATAACGCATAACAAGTATGAACAATAATCAAAGTCTTCTTAATTTTATTGAATAAAACATGGGTATTTATAGTACAAATACCTTAGGACTCCTAAACAACCTTGGTTAAACTCTCCTAAATTATCTAGGAAATAAAACAACTCCTAAAGATACACTAATTCTAGTAAATCCGGCCCTCACAAGATAAACATAAAACTTGATAAGTATGCCACCTCATTATTGCAAGTTGATCTTATCTAGCCTAACAAACTACCTAATCAAGAAAATATCCTAACAACTTATCTATATAACTAATTAACAAGATAATCATCAGATTTTAAACTAGAAATTACAGAATAACTTGCTGTCCAAGAACTTGGAAAAATCGCAAAATACTCGCCAATTTGAACGCCACTTATACTTGTCAAGTGTTCGAACGCCAACTTATGCTCGCCATTTTGAATGCCAACTTATACTCGTCAAGTGTTTGAACGCCAACTTATGCTTGCTAATGTTGAATGCCAACTAATAAACCTTCTTTTCCAAGTGTTTGAACCAAGTAATTAATCTTGAACGCCTAACCTTGAACGCCAAGTGAACGCCTAGTGGCGTGTGGCCTTATTCAAGCATGAGTGTTATGCAACAATGACCATGAGCTAATCCAAAGCCATGTAGTCCAAGTGAATGCCACCCTGAACGCCACCCTTGAATCTCAGAACGATTTAGAATCAACTCTTTTCGGCAATGCTTGAATCTGCTTCCTGATCACCATAGGTCAAAAGACCTTTGTTCTTGCGCCCGCATGTTGAATATTGAGTAACTTCTAATAAGTCTGATCTATGTTGCGGGCGCATAGGTCAAAGAGGCTTTAAAGGCTGCGCCCGCATAAATTATTGTAACAAACAATATTTTAACGATTTCCTTGAGTTCTTCGCTCGATTCTTTAAATCTCGTTCATGGCTTCTCGTGACTTGGCACGCATCCCGAGGCAAGTGCTTTTTGACTCGTTTTAGCTTCTAATGACTTCAAAATTCCCTATTACGCTCCTATAACATATAAAACAAAACCAAAAATCGCGCGTAATAACCAAAAAAGTATAAAATAACCGTAAAAAGCTCTAAAAGTCAACTAAAGATGCTAAAACCATTCCAAAACGTAACTTAACATCGAAAGACGATATTGAATCAAAACAAAGCCACAAACTTAACTATTTAGCACAACAATCAACCGAAAATGAGGGAAAAACACAGCATAAAACACATATATCAGGATGAAACAGAGGGGGACTGCATATTAAGAGAGATCCATGAAGGAATTTGTGGCCATCACATGGGCTCTAAGAACCTGGTCCTGAAAGTGATGAGAGCTGGTTACTACTAGCCTAGTGTTGCTACCGATGCAAAAGAGCAGGTCAAGAAATGTGAAAAATGCCAAAACCTCGCACCAAACATCATCCAGCTAGCCAATGACCTACGACTGGTGCTAAATCCCATCCCTTTTGCTCAATGGGGCTTAGATCTGTTAAGTCCCTTCCCAAAAGCTATAGGAGGCAATAGGTGGTTGATTGTGGCAATTGATTATTTCAGCAAGTGGATAGAGGCAGATAGCCTGGTGTAGGTCACGGAAAGAAGTGTTAGGCAATTCATATGGCAGAACGTCATAGCTCGATAGGCTGGACTGCTAAATATCTATCTTATGCAGGGAGACTTCGATTAATCCAAAGTGTTATATTGGGGGTTTAGACCTCTTGGAGCCAAATTTTTGTCCTTCCTAAAAAAGTGATCAAAGATATTGAAGCCAGATTCAAGGCTTTCATGTGGACAGGCATTGCTGTTCCATCTAAGAAAAATCTGTTTGCTTGGGATCAGGTTTGTCTTCCTAAAGTTAATGGGGGGTGGAATGTTATCTCCTTAGCTGATTGGAATGTTGCTGCTATAGCTAAGCTGTTGTGGGATCTGGCTCATAACACTGATACTTTATGGGTCAAATGGGTGCATATCTATCATTTCAAGCATCTTAGCTATTGGGAAGCTGTTGTCCCCAACTCTTGTTCTTGGGTTTTGAGGGAAATCATGAAATGTTGAGGGTTGATTGACAACATTGGAGGATGGGAGGTTGTGGAACATAAAGGGAAGATGAAAATCAAAAAACTCGTTCTTTTGATGAGACGGCAGCCTACTAAAGTGGATTGGAGAACCTTTTTCTGCCACAATCCTACCACTTCTAGCATCCTTTACATAACTTGTTTGGCTCTGCATAAGAGGCTAATGACTACAGATAGGCTTCATGGTTGGTTCCCTGGCTGTGATACTGCATGCCCCTTTTGCTTTTTCTGGCCAGAGAGTGTGAGCCACTTATTCTTTCAGTGCCCCTACTCCACTGCAATTTGGTGTCAGGCTTGGAAGGTTGTTGGTATTCATAGGGTCCCTATAAATTGAAAGCATGAGCTGAAGCTTGCACAAAAAGCTGGCAGAAAGAGGAATGCTCAGCAGAGGGTTTTGCTATTGGTGTTTGTTGAGTATGTCTAGAGTGTTTGGCTGCAGAGGAATGCTCAAGTCTTTACTACTCAATGCAAAAGGCCATATGTTGTGTGTAGAGATGTCTTGTTTAGAGTTGCCTGTAAATGTGCTGTTGTAGACCAGCATCTCTTGATCATAGGTTGAGCTCAACCTATTGCTGCATATAATTGTTGTGGTTGACGGTTGAACCCTTTTAAGAATGTGGGAATCCTTAACACTATGATGCCTTTGAAACTTGGTGATTGATGTAGGCCTTTTGGCTATTGGTGTTTGTATTTCTTTCCTTTTGGTTAATAAAATTTTATTTACAAAAAAATAAAAAACGAGTCTCACTCCAAGCTTTATACGTAATCATTAACACCATACTCCACCAAATTCAACATATCAATAGTTATTAATGGTGTAGACTTAGGAAGCCACCACTATCATCCACAGTGTCATCAATCTTCACCATAGTCACTCACACCTATGATTTATCCTTATTACACCCAATTAGATTCGGTATAAGATTAATTGGCTCATCCAAAATTGGTTCGGTATAGGATATCTCACTTGTATTCAAACTCACATCAATGAGCAAGTTCAAAACAAAATAGAGTTGAGAAGCAAGGACACTCAAAAAAGTCTAAAACTTCCTTCAAAAGCTACAAATCTAAGAGGGATAAAGAAGGAGTGTTAGCACAAAACACTATGCCTAGGGTGAAAGGTGGAGATAAGCCTAGGGTCATTAATCCTACTAAATTTTCATCAATTCCTGATGACAAAAGAAAGTGTTTCAAGTGTAAAGGATATGGACATGTGCAACGAAATTGTCCTAGTTCAAGAGTCATCATAGTTAGAGAGGCAAGGGAGATTTAACAAGCCTATCTAGATGTAATCATTGAAAAAGGGGAGCAAGATGACATTGAGCAAGAGGATAAGAGTAGTAATGATATGGAGGAAGTTGATCCTGAGACACATGGCCAAGCTTTAGTGTTGAGGAGGGTTTTACAAACAAAACCCACGCCATTGGAAGAGAGCCAAAGAGACAAAATCTTCATGACAAGGTGTGTAGTTCAGGGTAAACTTTATGATGTGCTTATTGATAATGGTAGCTGCACGAATGTGGTGTCTTCTTTGTTGATTCAAAAGCTCAACTATCCTACTCATAATCAGCCTCATCCATACAATCTTCAATGGTTAAGCAATACTAGTGATGTTAAGGTAACTAAACAAGCTTTAATATCATTCAAAATTGCGCAATTTGAGGATAGTGTGTTGTGTGGTGTTTTCCCTATGGATGTGTGCCATATTCTACTTGGATGACCTTGGAAATATGATATATTTGTTCAATATGATGGTAGAACAAATGTTTATGCCCTCAAAAAGCACGCCAATGGCAAGTCTATTCCATTGAATCCATTGAAAGTTATGAAGGCTCAAAAAGAAGAGACTATGGAGAATAAAAGGGGGGGGGGGGCGTTTTTGACGAGTGTTAGAGAGGTGGACAGGGAGTTGAATTCTTGTAACCAGGTCTTTGTTCTCATCACTAAGGAAGTACAAGAAGGTTCCTCATCAATTCCACAAATTTTGAAGCCTTTGTTACGTGAATATGAAGATGTGTTTCCAGATGATCTACCACCAGAATTACCACCTATAAGGGGCATTGAGCATCAAATAGATCTTATTCCTGGGGATTAAAAGGGGCATTGAGCATCAAATAGATCTTATTCCTAGGGATTAAATTCCAAACAAGCCACCCTATAGATGTAATCTAGAGGAAACAAAGGAGATTCAAAGGCAAATAGAGGAGCTAATGGAACATGGATATGTGAGAGAAAGTATGAGCCCTTATGCAGTTCATACTTTGATCGTTCCTAAGAAAGTTTGCACTTGGAGAATGTGTATTGATTCAAGAGCAGTTAACAACATCACCATCAAATAGAGATTCCCAATTCCAAGGTTAGATGATTTTCTTGATGAATTATATGGCTCTAATGTGTTTACAAAGATTGATCTCAGGAGTGGGTATCATAAAATTCGCATGAAGGAAGATGATGAGTGGAAAATAGCTTTCAAGAATAATTTGGGGCTCTGTGAATGTTTGGTTATGCCTTTTGGTCTTACTAATGCACCTAGTACCTTCATGAGGCTCATGTATGAAGTATTGAAGCCATACCTTGGAACGTTTGTTGTTTACTTAGATGACATCTTTGTTTAGAGTATAAGTAGTATGGATCATCTACAACATCTAAGTAGTGTTTTCGAAACATTAAGATAGCAAAAAATTTACGGGAAGCTCGAAAAGTGCTATTTCATGGTGCCTAGTGTCACATTTTTGGGGTATGTGGTCTCAAAAGATGGAGTTTCTTTGGATCAAACCAAAGTAGAAGCAACCAGAACTTGGCCTACTCCAACTAATGTCACTGAGGTTCCTGCTTTTCATGGATTAGCATCATTTTATAGGAAATTCGTGAATAATTTCTCATCTATTGTGCCTCCTATAACTGAGTGCATAATGAAAGACAAGCCTTTTGAGTGGACAAAACATGCGTAAAAAACGTTTGACAAGATTAAGAAGATACTATGCAACACACCTCTTCTTGCATTGCTTGACATTTCAAGACCTTTTGAAGTTGAAACTGATGCAAGTAATGTAGCGATTGGAGCAGTGTTGGTTCAAGGGAAGAGGCCTATTGCTTATGTTAGTGAGAAATTGAATGGAGCAAGGTTGAACTATTCTACTTATGATAAAGAGTTTTATGCAATTGTTAGAGCTCTTGATCATTGGAGTTATTATCTAATACCTCAACACTTAATTCTACATTCTTATCATGAATCATTGAAGCATATTAATGGCCAACAAAAGTTGAATCCTAGACATGCCAAGTGGGTGGAATTCCTACAATCTTTTCACTTTTCATCAAAATACAAAGAAGGCAAGTCTAATGTTGTTGCAAATGCTCTCTCACGAAGGTATGTCAGATTGACAAAAATTGCTGGATTGTGGTATGAGGGCATCAAGGCCAAAAGAAAACGCCAAAACAAAGCCTAAATAGTATCCTAGTCTCATCTCAAAAATAAGTTGCGTGACAAATATGTACCTTCTGATTTTGATCAACAAAATTATGTCAAGTTGACTTCTCTCTATCAGGGCACTATGAGTGTGCGTGATTATATTGTGGAGTTTGAATGGTTATATTTGCTTTGTGATCTTGAGGAAAGGGAACACATGAAAATGGCGAGATTTTTGAAGGGTTTGAACAGGAATATTGATAAGGAACTTGATCTGGCTTAGTATCATACCTTTGATGATCTATGCAAGTTGGCTTTAAAAGTGGAAAAGCGTATGAAGGGGGACACCACAATAAATTACGTGCCTCCCTCTAGAAGATCACCCTACACTCCTCAGGTTAAAAATGCCACCGCAAACCCAACACAACAAACAACCCACGCATCCGCAACTCCCAGCTCTTTCGGAGACAAACCAAAGAAAGTGGTTTCTAAAGTAGAATATGAAGATAGCAGGAGATGTTTTAAATGTCAAGGCTTAGGCCATATTGCTTCTGGTTGTACATCCAAATGCACCTTAACAATGGAACAGGCAAGATTATGGGTCACTGAGGATGAAATCTATGACATTGTGGTTGCAGATGATGAGGACATCATTCAAAATCAAGGACGGAAGGATTCTGATGATGACACCCTCGAAACTGTGAATCAACTCCCATTGATTCCAGGTCGCAAAGCCTTTATGGTTAGGAGGGAATTACATTCCACTGTGGAACCACATGCAACTCACAGGGATAGTCTATCTCATAGTGTATGCAAAATTGGTCCCCACCTTTGCAATTTGATCATTGACAGTGGATCCTGCACCAATGTAGCTTCCAAAGATCTGATGAAAAGATTAAAATTGACACAGAGAGATCATACCAGTCCTTAAAAGTTGAATTGGCTTGATGATACTAAAGGAATTGAAGTAAGGAAGCAAGCACTGATAAATTTTACCATTGGCCTGTACAATGATGAATTGTGGTGTGATGTTGTGCCAATGACTGCGTGCCAATTGCTCCTGGGAAGACCCTGGCAATATGATAGGAAGGTGCAACATAATGGAGAATGGAATATATATACAGTCTGAAGGATAGGAAACGAATCAATCTCCTATCATTGACTCCATCTACAGGAAAAGCCCAGAAACAAACTAGCTTATTCCTTTCTGCTAAGAAATTTTAGAAAGAAGTGGAGCATGGGAACCCTGCATTTTTTCTCTTTGTAAAGGAAGCAACATCAAATAAAGTATCATCTGATTTGCGCCTCACACCTTTACTAGAGGAATTTGCTGACGTATTTCCCGATGAATTGCCTGATGAACTACCCCCAATCAGAGGAATTGAACATGCAATTGACTTCATACCTGGCGCAGCAATTCCTAATAAACCTGCATACAGATGTGATCCTGAGGCATCGAAAGAACTACAACGCCAGATTGATGAATTAATGCAGAAAGGGTTAGTTCGAGAATCAATGAGTCCATGTGCAGTCCCGGCCTTGCTAGTGCCGAAAAAGGATGGCTCTTGGAGGATTTGTATTGACTCTAGGGCAGTGAATAACATAACCATCAAGTGCCGATTTCCTATGCCTAGACTTAAGGATATGTTAGATGAATTACATGGTGCAAGTGTGTTTTCAAAAATAGATCTAAGAAGCGGCTATCATTAGATGAGAGTTGAGACGGGGATGAATGGAAGACTGCTTTTAAGACTAAACAAGGTCTTTATGAGTGGTTGGTAATGCCTTTTAGTCTATGCAATGCACCAAGTTCGTTTATGAGATTGATGAATGAGGTATTAAGACCGTTTCTGAACAAATTCATTGTTGTCTATCTAGATAATATTATTTTTTACAGTAAAGACATTCATGAACATCTAAACCATCTAAGGCAACTATTTGAAAAGTTACGTGAGCAGAAACTTTATGGAAAACTCGAAAAGTGTGACTTCTTGCAGGAAAAGATTGTTTTCCTGGGGTACATTGTAAGTGGCGCAGGTATTATGGAAGATCCATCTAAAGTTGAAGCTGTCAAAACTTAGAAGATACCTACCAATGTTCATGAAGTCAGGAGTTTTCATGGTCTAGCATCATTCTACAGGAGGTTCATTCAAAATTTCTCTACTATCATGGCTCCAATCACTGAATTGATGAAAAAGGGAGAATTCAATTGGAATCAACGAGCACAGGAAGTGTTCAATGAGGTGAAAGAGAGACTTTGTAAAGCACCAATCCTAGTGTTGCCTGATTTTGATAAAATATTTGAGGTTGAATGTGATGCAAGCGGTGTAGGCATTGGGGCGGTATTAATTCAGGAAAGAAAGCCTGTTTCATACTTCAGTGAGAAGCTGAGTGGCGCCAAACTGAACTACTCTAATTATGATCGTGAATTTTATGCCATTGTTCGAGCACTTGATTATTGGTCTCATTATTTGCGCCCACAACCATTTATTTGCATTCAGATCATGAAGCTTTGATGTATATCAATGGGCAACAGAAACTCAACAACAAACATGCCAAGTGAGTGGAATTCCTCCAATCTTTCACTTTTTCATCCAGGTACCAAGAAGGCAAGAATAATGTGGTAGCTGATGCATTGTCACGGAGAGCATATCTACTTGCTATGGTTGATACTAGAGTCCTGGGATTTGAGCACTTGAAGGAATTATATGTTAGTGATTCGGATTTTGCTTCGGAATATCAACATCCGTCTAGGAACTACACAATTCAAGATGGTTTCTTATTCAGGAACAACAAACTTTGCATCCCTAAGAGTGGAGTTTGTGAATTACTGATTCGGGAAGCTCATAGTGGCGCACTTGCTGGACATTTTGGGATTCACAAGACTTATGATATGGTGAGTGAATATTTTTATTGGCCTAAAATGTTGAGTGATATTCAATGAGTGTTTCCAGGTGTGCTACATGTCAACGGGCAAAGTCAACTTTTCTCAAAGGGCTCTACACTCTATTCCCAGTTCCTGATACACCCTGGGATAGTGTGAGTATGGATTTTATAATTAGTCTACCTAGGACACAGCGGGGACATGATTCTATAATGGTAGTAGTTGACAGATTCTCAAAGATGGCGCATTTTGTGGCCATGAATAAAACTGATGATGCTCAACATGTTGCTGATCTATACTTTAAGGAGATTGTGAAGCTGCATGGAATTCCCAGAAGTGTTGTGAGTGACAGGGATTCGAAATTTTTGAGTCACTTTTGGAAGTGTTTGTGGAAGATGGTTGGTACAAAGCTGCTTTTTATTACTTCTCATCACCCTTAAACAGATGGGTAGACTAAGGTTACCAACAGAACATTGGGCACCTTGTTACGTGGGCTTATGAGTAAGACACAAAAGGATTGGGATGTGCGCCTATGCCATGCTGAATTTGCTTATAACAGGGCTGTTTCATCCACCACAGGACATTCCTCATTCGAAATTGTGTATGGGATTAATCCATATATGCCCATTGATCTGATTCCTTTGGCTAGAGATGAGATACATGTAGATGCGCAAAAGAGGGTTGAAATCTTCAACAAAACGTGTGAAGCAGTTAAGAAGAAGATTTCTAAGATGAATGAAATCTACAGGAGGCAGTCTAACAAGAAAAGAACTCAGCATGTTTTCAAACCTGGTGATTTGGTATGGATACATCTCAGAAAGGAACGATTTCCTCATAAAAGGAAGAATAAATTGATGCCTAGAGCTGATGGCCCTTTTGAGGTGATTGAGGTATATGGAGATAATGCCTATAAAATTAATTTTCCTGATGAGTATGGTAATGTGAGTGCTACATTCAACATTGGGGATCTCTCACCATACTATGACGATGTGAATTTGAGGGCAAATTCTTTTCAACCAGGGGAGAATGATGTGAATTTGAATATCTGTGATGAAACACCAACAGTGGATTAGCCAGTTAGCCTGATGATAAATCCCATTGGTTTTATTAGATAAATCACAGGTTTGGGTGACGATGGTAAATAATGTGGTAAGCGCTGACAACGGTGATGGCTCCCTAGCCAACACATTTGTTTATTGATCATTAATACTTTGTCACTGGTGGAGTGAGTCATCAAATAAGCTACGAATTATTATTAATGCACTCACAGGATGGATCACAGTGGTGGTTACATGTAACAAGTTGGTTTGGTCCATGAGTTTTTCCCATTTCACTTGATAGGGTTTTCTCATTTTGGACATTATTATTATTAAATTATGTGGAGTCTTGATCATCATAAATATGCTAAAAGACATGAAGAATGGTTTCTTGAAGGTTTCTTAATTAAAAGATTGATTCTTGAAGCATTTCTTGAAGTTCTTGAAAGTTGCGCCAAAATTGACGAAGCATGGTGGCGGAAATTTTTGACGATTTTAACTATCTTGGGCATCAAGCAATTTTCGTGATTTTTAGGATAATTTCTGATGATTATCTTGTTTATTAAATATCTAGTTAGGTTGTTAGGATATTTCTTGATTAGTTAGTTAGTGAGAGTTTGTTAGGAAAGATAAGATCAAAGTGCAAGTTGTATGATGATGTGGCAATCTTATCTTTAGTTTGTTGAGCAAGATTAGGATTTATTTTCCTAGTTTAGGCGTGATTCTTTTGTAGATTCTAGTTAGAATTTTGTTGTTGATTATACCTATAAATAATATCAACAATAGGATGTAATTAATTAAGTTTTACACATTGAAAATTTAATAAATTGAATTCCGAAATTTGCGCAAGTTTGTGAGTAAACTTTGTTCGAATTTTTTCTTCATAAATTTGTGATTCAGGAGTGATAAACAAATTTAGATCCTAGTTAATTTATTGCAGGAGTTCATTAATTAATTAGCCTTCAATTAAATAATTCAGTAGTGGAGAGTTTAATTGATAACAACACGTGAGTTTTAGATTATATTTGCGACCCCCCTTAAAATCCACATGTGGCGGAAATTTTTGACGCAACTTTCAAGAACTTCAAGAAACTTCAAGAAATGATTCAAGATTCAATCTTTTAGTCAAGAAACCTTCAAGAAACCATTCTTTATGTCTTTTAGCATATTTATGATGATCAAGACTCCACAAGAATTAATAATAATAATGTCCAAAATGAGAGAACCCTATCAAGTGAAATGGGAAAAACTCATGGACCAAACCAACTTGTTCCCTGTAACCACCACTGTGATCCATCATGTGAGTGCATTAATAATAATTCGTAGCTTATTTAATGACTCACTCCACCAGTGACCAAGTATTAATGATCAATAAACAAATGTGTTTGCTAGGGAGCCATCACCGTTGTCAGTGCTTACCACATTATTTACCATCGTCACCCAAACCTGTAATTTAACTGTAATAAAACCAATGGGATTTATCATCAGGCTAACTGGCTCATCCACTGTTGGTGTTTCATCACAGATATTCAAATTCACATCATTGTTAGGTTGTATTTGCGAGTACCACTTAAAATCCACATTAATTTGGTATTGAATTCCGAAATTTGCGCAAGTTTGTGAGTAAACTTTTTTCGAATTTTTTCTTCATAAATTTGTGAGTCAGGAGTGATAAACAAATTTAGATCCTAGTTAATTAATTGCAGGAGTGTATTAATTAATTAGCCTTCAATTAAATAATTCAGGAGTGGAGAGTTTAATTGATAAACAACACGTGAGTTTTAGGTTGTATTTGCGAGTACCACTTAAAATCCACATCATTAAGCCATTAGAAATTGTATGCCAAACTAGAGAAGTGTTATTTTCTACTACCTAGTGTGACATTTTTGGGATATGTAGCGTCGAAAGATGGGGTTTCTGTTGATCCATTTAAGGTGGAAGCTATTAAATCATGGCCTACACCCAAGAATGTTACTCATGTAAGAGATTTTCATGGCATGGCGTTATTCTATAGGAGGTTTGTGAAGAATTTTTCATCTGTAGTTGCTCCTATGACTGAATGTATCAAGAAAGACAAGTGGATGTTTGAGTGGACCTTAGGGGCGCAAGAAGAATTCTATTTGATTAAAAAATTACTGTGTAACACGGCAATCCTAGCATTGCCAGACTTTCCTAAGCCTTTTGAAGTGGAGACTGACATAAGTGGTGTTGGTTTTGGAGCAGTTTTGGTTCAGGATAAGAGGCTAATTGCTTATTTTAGTGAGAAATTCAATGGGGAGAATTTGAATTATTCTAGTTATGATAAGGATTTTTATGCCATTGTTAGTGCTTTGGATCATTGGAGTCATTATCTTAGGCCCAATCACTTTATTCTACACTCAGATCATGGAGCTTTGAAACATATCGATGGTCAACATATGTGGAATCCTCGCCATGCAAAGTGAGTAGAATTTTTTACAATCTTTTCACTTTTCATTTGAGTATAAAACCGGCAAATCGAATGTTGTGGCTGATGCTTCGTCAAGGAGATATGCTCTCATAGGTGTTTTGAATTTTAAGTTGCTTGGATTAGATTTTATCTCAGAAGGAAGAAAATTTTGGCTCTATTTTGGCGCAAATGACGAAGGGTGTTCTAGGTTCCTATGTGCTGCATGATGGTTTTCTATTCAGGGGAAATCTTCTATGTATTCCCAAGTGCTTAATCAGAGAGGTGTTGGTGAGAGAAGCTCATGGAGGAGGGCTAGCAGGACACTTTGGAATCACGAAAACTCTGACTATGTTATAGGAGCATTTTTACTGGCCTAAGATGATTGCGGATGTTGAAGCTATTATTTCTCAGTGTGCTACTTGTCAAAAAGCAAAAGCATCTTCTCATCAAGGTTTGTACACACCATTGCCTGTTCCAGAATTCCCTTGGTAGGATATTTCTATGGATTTCATAGTAGGGTTGCCTAGAACAGCAAGAGGAAAGTATTCTATCATGGTGGTGGTTGATAGATTCTCAAAGATGACGCATTTTTTTTCTTACCATAAGACAAATGATGTCATGAATGTAGCTCATCTTTACTTTCAGAATATCATGAAGCTACATGGAGTGCCGAAACAATAGTGAGTGATAGGGATACTAAGTTCATGAGTTCCTTCTGGAAATCACTTTGGAGACTGATAGGAACGTAATTGTTGTTCAGTACATCATATCATCCACAGACTGATGGCCAGACAGAAGTTACTAATCTTACTTCGGGTGTTCTTTTAAGGGGTTTAGTGAACAAGACACAGAAGGATTGGGATTTGAACTTGGCTCATGCTGAATTTGCTTACAACAGATCACCAACATATGCTACAAACATTCACCCTTTGAAGTGGTATATGGTCTAAACCCAAAGCTACCAATTGACTTCATTAGTATTACTAAAGGTGAACTGGTGAACACTGATGCAAAGGCTAAGGTTTACTATACGAAGACATTGCATGCAGAGGTCAGAGCCAGGATTGAGAAAGTGAATGATACCTACAAAGAACGTGCTAACAGGAACAAGACTCGGCATGTTTACAGGGAGGGTGACTTGGTGTTGCTACATTTGCGCAAGGAAAGATTTCTTTACCAACGAAAAAACAAGCTCGTGCCAAGGTGTGATGGTCCCTTTAAAATCGTGAAAAAGGTGGGGGAGAATGCGTATCAGTTGGAGTTGCCTGGTGAATATGGGGTTCAAGCCACTTTTAACATTAATGATTTGGCTCCCTATGTTTCTGATAATCGACATTGAGGTTTGAGGACAAAATATTTTGAAGAAGAGGAGGATGATATGAATCAAGATATATATCTAAACAACTTTGATGGTTTGATGGATGCAACTAAAAACAATGCAACAATAGGAGAATTGGTGGCCTTTATGTGTGCATCCAAGGCAATTAGGTGCATCCAAGGCAAGCATTTATGTGTGCATGGTAACATGCAATTAAATCCTCACCAGAGTACATGATTAATGTTATAGTGTCTAAATATATGTGTTTTGGCCTATTGGTTTTTTTTCCACTGCAGTTGCTAGGGTTTTTATCATCTAAGGCATAGGTGTTTTCATTTCTTGTTGAGTCTTGGTCATCATAAATATCCTAAAACACATGGATAATGGTTTCTTGAAGGTTTCATGATTAAAATAAATAATCTTGAAGCATTTCTTGAAGATTTGAGGAGAATCTTGAAAATAGCGCAAGGGCAATAGCGAGTTCTTGAGCGATTTTTAGAAATCTTGGGCTCTTTAAATTTCCGTGAATTTTGAATGTAATTCTGATGATTGTCTTGTTAATTAATTAAGTAGTCAACTTGTTAGGGTAGAATCTTGATAATTAGAGTTAGTTAGAGTTTGTTAGCAAGATATGATCAAGAAGCATGATGATGTGGCAATCTTATCTTGAGTTTGTTATGCAACTTGGATAAGAAAGCTTAAGTGGCAAATTTTATCTTATTATGTGCGTGTGTCTTCTTGTTTTAAGTCTTAGGAGGTTGTTAGGATTTAGTCCTTGGTTATTCTATAAATAGCCTTAAGATTTCTTTGTAAAAACATAGATTGTTTAAGTAATAAAAATCAACGTTGAAGTTGTACGTTTTTTTCTTATTGTTTTCGTTCAAAAGCAATATATCTTATTTTGTGCATTGGTGTTTGGCTTTATATTCACGTGAGAAGAAAAGTGAGTTTGATGGTGCTTAAGCTTTAATCGAACACATCATTGTTCGAAATTTCCCTATTCTAAACTCTTGGTAGTTTCTTTATAGATTGGAAACTAGACTACATTGTTGTGAGTAACGATTCACTATCAATATTCACATCACAACACCAATGATGTCAAGATGACTAAATAAGAATTGATTGCATTCAAGATTGGTAACTATGAAAATCAAGTGCATTGTGATGTGTGCCATATGGATTCTTCCAATATACTGTTATGGAGAACTTTGCAATATTACAAATTTGTGAAGTTTCATGCGAGAACAAATGTCTATATTGTGCGCAAACATGCGCAGGAAAAGCCATATGCACTGAAATCTCTGATGAATTCTAAACCTAAAGCAAGCATGGAGTATTCTAAAGGATCATTTTTTATTGGTGAAAAGGAGTTGGAGAAGGAAGTGAAGGACAGTGGCGTGGCTTTTGTGCTCATTGCTAAGGAGAAAAAGGAGGAATCACTCTTAATTCCACGAGTACTGGAGCATTTGTTAAATGAATTCACAGATGTCTTTCCTAATGTGTTGCCTCCTAGTTTGCCTCCAATTTGGGGTATTGAACACCTGATTGATCTGATTCAAGGTGATTTGATTCTTCATAAGCCAGCATATGGGTGTAATCTTGAAGAAACAAAGGAATTTCAATTGCAAATTGAGAAATTGATGGAACGTGGGTATGTCAGGGAAAGTATGAGTACATGCGTAGTGCCAACATTGATAGTACTTAAGAATGATGTGACGTGGAGAATGTGTATTCATTCTCGTGCAGTAAATAACATAAATATCAAATATAGGTTTCCGATACCAATTGGATGATTTGCTGGATGAGTTGTATGGATCTCAGGTTTTTTTAAAAATTGATTTGGGAAGTGGTTATCATCAGATTAGAATGAAAGAGGGTGGCGAGTGGAAGACTGGTTTGAAGACAAAACTAGGGCTATATGAATGGTTAGTCATGCCTTTTTGATTAACCAATGCACCTAGCAATTTCATGAGACTAAGGAATGAGGTTCTCAAACCTTTTAATGGTAAATTTGTTGTGGTTTATTTGGATGATATATTGGTTTACAGTACTTGTGTGAATGATCATCTAAATCATATGAGAAGTGTATTTGATACATTGACAAAGCAAAAACTCTATGCCAAACTAGAGAAGTGTTACTTTCTAGTGCCTAGTATGACGCTTTTCGGATACATAGTTTCAAGTGAGGGATGGTGTTTTTGTTGATCCATTTAAAGTGGAAGGTATTCAATCATGGCCTGTAACCAAAAGTATTACAGATGTGCATGATTTTCATGGATGGGCGTCATTCGATAGAAGATTTGTGAAAAAATTTTCATCTATGGTTGCTGCTATGACTGAATGTATAAAGAAAGACAAGGGAATGTTCGAATGGACGAAAGGGGCGCAAGAGGCATTCGATTTGATCAACGAATTGCTTTGTAATACACCAATCCTCTCATTTCTAGAATTTTCTAAGCCTTTTCAGGTGGAGACTGACACAAGTGGAGTTGGAATTGGAGCAGTTTTGGTTCACGATAAGAGGCCAATTGCTTATTTCAGTGAGAAGTTCAATGGGGAAAAGCTCAACTATTCTACTTATGATAAGGAATTTTATGCCATTTTTCGAGTTTTGGATCATTGGAGTCTTTATCTAAGTCCCAATCACTTTATTTTACACTCAGATCAGAAAGCTTTGAAGTATATCAATGGTCAGCATAAGTTGAATCCTCGTCATGCAAAGTGGGTAGAGTTCTTACAATCATTTCACTTTTCATCTAAGTATAAGACTGGTAAATCGAATGTGGTAGCTTATGCTCTCTCAAGAAGGTATGCTCTCATAGGTGTTTTGAATTTTAAGTTGCTTGGATTATATCTTATCACAAAATAACTATGAATAGGACGAAATTTCGGACCCGTTTTGGTGCAAATGACGAAGGATAGTTTGGGGACCTATGTGTTGCATCATGGTTTTCTGTTCAACGGAAATTTTCTATGCATCCTAAGTGTTCTATTAGGGAGTTATTTGTGACGGATACTCATGGTGGAGGACTAGTAAGAAACTTTGGCATTACAAAGACATTAACTATGTTGCAGCCATATTTTTAGTGGCCTAAGATGATTGTAGATGTTGAAGCCATATCATAGTGTGCTACTTGTCAGAAGGCAAATGCAACCTTAATCAAGGTTTGTATACTCCATTGCCTGTTCTAAAATATCCTTGGGAAGGTGTATCTATGGGTTTTGTTGTTGGATTACCTAGAACAGCGAGGGGTAAAAATTCTATCATGGTGGTGCTAGATAGATTCTCATAGATGGCGCATTTTCTACCATGCCATAAGACTGATCGATGATGCCATGGATGTAGCTGATCTTTACTTTCACAATATTATGAAGCTACATGGAGTTCAGAAAACTATAGTTAGAGACAGGGATACTAAGTTCATGAGTTACTTTAGGAAACACTTTGGCAATTGGTATGGAAGAAACTCTTGTTTAGTGCATCATATCATCCACAAACTAATGAAAAACAGAGGTTACAAACCGTACTTTAGACATTCTATTTAGGGGTTTGGTAAGAAAGACACATAAGGATTGGGATTTGAAGCTGGCTCATGCAAAATTTGCTACAACAGATCACCTACATATGCTACAAAACATTCACCCTTTGAAGTAGTGTAGGTATAAAGCTAAAGCTAACAATTGATTTCATTAGTATTCCTAATGGTGAATTGGTGAACAAAGATGAAAAGCTTAAGGTAGAATATATGAAGAAATTGCATGCAAAAGTCAGAGCCAGGGTTGAAAAGGTTAATGTTACTTACAAGGAACGAGCAAATAGACACAAGACTAAGCATGTTTACAGGGAAGGAGACGTAGTGTGGTTGCATTTACGAAAGGAGAGGTTTCTAAATCAACGCAAAAATAAGCTCATGCCACGTTGTGATGGACCATTCAAGATCGCAAAAATGGTGGGTGACAATGCATATCAGCAGGAGCAACTAGGTGAGTATGGAGTTCATGCAAAATTCAACACTGGTGATTTGGCACCCTTTGTTCCTGATGATCAACTTCGAGGTTTGAGGACAAACTCTTCTGAAGAAGAGGTGGATTATATGAATATAGATACATATACTCAGAAGAATTTCGATGGTTTGATGGAAGCAGCTATGAAGGAAGCAACCTTGGGTGAGCTGGTGGCCTTTGGTGACACAAGGATATTTGTTGCATCTAAGGCTAATATCTTTCTGTGCATGGTCACATGTGCCTAAAATCCACTGGTGAATATAGTGTTTGTAGTAGCCTAGGAGAATTTTGCCTATTCGTTTTTTCCCACTGCAGTTGCCAGGGTTTTATCATTTCAGGCACATTTGTCTTCATTTATAGTTGGGTCTTGGTCATCATAATCATCCTAAAGTACATGGATTATGGTTTATTGAAGTTTTCATGATTAAAATATTGAATCGTGAAGATTGTAAGAAGACTCAAGAATCACTAGTACAAAACAAGCCTATTGAGGCACTTAATTAGACGCGCAACCATTAAAAGTGCTAATTCAATTAAAATACGCTCAATGTAGAAGCGCATAACAAAAGCGCTGCAGATAAGCGTTGGTAAAGGACAAAACAAACCCGCCACTTAATTTTTAATAAAATCAAAACTCCCACTTCTTCCACTACTTGTTACGGAGTAGCAGTTTTGCAAATCCTAATCAAAATCCTAATAAAAATCCCTCTCTCAATCGAAATCTATATTCCTCCAATTCTATCAAATTCGAATTCCCTCCTTGCCTCTCACAATCGTATTGCGTCGTCTTCAAATCTAGACTAATCCGTCGTTCCTCCAATTCTATCTAATTCGTCCGAGGTAAATTCGTCGCTTAGTTTTATTTTTTTTCATTTAATTTGGTTCAATTTGTTCTTTATTTCAATTATACATGTTAATTTAATTCAATTTGGTGATATTTTGATCTTAATCTGATTTTTGCATCCGAATTTGGTTGAGATGTTCATAGTACTCCGATTTTTGCATATGAAATTCAATGAGTAATCAAATTATTGCTAGATTCTATTTGAATTACAATGAGTTTAGTCACTTTTGTTGGTTTTGCCTTCCAACTTTATATTTTACTGAGAAAAAAATTATGTCGTATTACTCTAATACTACTGGAATACAAGACTGAGTATTTTTGGAGATATTTTTGCTGTTTCTCTGATTTTCTTTTTCCGATTAACATTGATATCTTTGTATGTGTTAATTGGATATTTTTTCATCTTATTTTTGTACATGAAAAAAAATAATGATGAACTATCCAACCTTAAACTTTTACTGTCACTGAAATTGTACATTTTCTTTCATAAAATTGCAATAAACGAATTTTTTTGAGGAATGACTGATTTTTTGATTTGGTATAATGATGACTTTTAGTAGTGCATTCTATGAGATTGAAAAAATTCCTATGTATTTGAGTGGTTTTGATTGGAGATAATATGATGACATATTTTGCAGGACTATACCAAATATGTCAAATTGTAAATTTTCTTGTCAAAATGTAGCCAATGCAACTGATTATTGAGTAGCATGTTTTGCTGTAATCCGTAAAACTATTTACGGGTTTAGATTTCAATTTAGTTAACACTGCCATAGATGAATGAAATTGAAAATCTGTTTTCTTTTTTTTGTTATGATTTCAATTTAGTGCTTACTGTTTTGTAGATATCCTCATAGTGGTTTGTGTTTGTTGTTCTATACTACTTGGAAACCATCCTGTGGTTTGTGCAGTAGTGACATTAAGGGTTTTTAGGTGTATTGTTTGTTTAATGTGATGACTTCAGCTTTGAGGAATGTTGAGGTTGATAGTGATGATGATGACTAGAATATATTTGAGTAGACTCAATTTATAAATAAATAAATAATATGATAAAAAGTGTAGTTACTAATAATATGTCTAATAGTATATCGCTCGGTCGCTCCGCATAATTCTAATAACTACTAAAAGAACAGGAAAAATCATAGTAATGTCATCCTATAATTGGGCATATACTTTAAATAATGGTGCCAACATCTTTCTTTCTTATATGTTAAACCTACTTTCCGTTGCTCATTTTTTAGGTACAAATTTTTATCCTTTTTTGTGATCAACTACTCAAACGTGTGTTCTTTTTCTTTCTTATTGTATGTTTTTTAAAATAGTTGGTGGGTTTGCTATTTTTCAGTTTAAAATTTCATGGATTTGAGAACAATCAAGGAATACTTAAATTTCCCAATAAAAACACCAGAATACCGAGTAGGGGTTGACGGCTTCATGAGTTATGCTAATAGGACTTTAACCATTGATGCCAAGCTTAGATGTCCTTACATTAAATGTGTTAATAATAAGCAATTGAATACTGATGAAGTAAATTATCACTTGCTTCATAATGGAATGATGCATAATTATTCAACATGGATTTTTCACGGGGAGAGTTTGAATCAAGTTCCTACTCCAACTCCCATATTAAACTGTTCTTTTTAAATTTTTTTGTTGAAGCTGTTGACATTGTTAATAATACTCTGAGCAACCTTTTTTATTTTGTATTGATGTTATTGTTGAATATTTTGGTGACTGTTTTATGTCTCGTTTTAGCTAGCTAATTAAACTGATTGTTGCTGTTATATATTTGTTGTTGCTATGGTTGTTTTTAATTCTTCTTTTTGGTGTGGTAACTTGTCTTGCTGATTAACAATTTGCTATATGATATCGTGAAATGATGCTTCTTTTAAGTTTCTTTCTATTAAAGGAGTATGGTGGTGCGCAAGGGTAAGAGATTGCGATTGGCTACTAATACAAGTGACAAAAATGGTGAAAGTGGGCAAAGGTGTCCAACAAATTCAACCCCTTCAAATGAATTGCAGCAGGAAGGTCAAAGGGGTAATAATCCTTCTGATGAAAGAGGACCACAGAACCAAAGAGATCAAGTTCCTTCAAATGAACGTCAACTACATGGTCATAGAGTTCAAAATCCTTCTGAACAAGGACAAAATGGGAACCAAAGAGATCAAGTTCCTCTCAATGAAAGGCAACAACAAGGTCAGAGAGATCAAAATCCATCGATGCAAAGCAGTTCACGGCAAGAGGAAGGTGGTTGTAGTCGTCATGTGAGTGGAAATGCAGATCAACGAATGTACGAGTACACTGTGGAAGGTACTGTATAGTCTATTATCAAATTGTCTTTTATTATGCATCACATGGTTTCTTTTAATGCTAGAATAAGATTGAAGAACTTATGATGTATTATGAGCCACAATGATCTGTTCTGTTTTGCTCCTGATCAACATGGCAGGACATTGCTCTTCAATTGTTTATTTGTTCATATGGTCTCTTTGGTAGGCTAATATTTGCTATCACTTTTTCCAGATTTATAGCCTAAGTCAACTGTCTTATATTCTTGTGTCCGTTTTCTTTTTCACTCAACCACTACAGGTTTATACTAGGTTGCTGTGATATGTCCTAGACTGCTGTCTTGTTTTCTTATGTCTTGTATTATCATTGAATTAGGTTGGGATTTGCTAGCATAAATAGTGATGTAGCAGCTACATTGTAAGACACAAAAAAGTTANAGGTACTGTATAGTCTATTATCAAATTGTCTTTTATTATGCATCACATGGTTTCTTTTAATGCTAGAATAAGATTGGAGAAGTTATGATTCAAGTTGTTGAAATTCTTTAAAGATGTAATCTATTTTTGAACCAACAGATTCAAATGGGAATAGAAGACGTGGGAAGACTGTTTTGGCAGATTTATGGAATCTGCCAAAAGGACAACGGATAGTAATCGAGATTAATAAGGAGAATCAACTAATTGGAGAAGAAGGAGGAGTATTAGGCTATTTTTGTGGAACAGTGGCTAGAAATGGGTCACTTTGCTCTTTAACTTACACAAGATGGGATCTTTTGAAGAAAGGTTGCAATAAAAACAACCAGAAAATGATATTAGAAGAAGTTGAGGTAATTTTTAAGCATCTTATTATTATTATTATTATTATTATTATTATTATTATTATTATTATTATTGTTGTTGTTGTTGTTGTTGTTGTTGTTGTTGTTGTTGTTGTTGTTGTTGTTGTTGTTGTTGTTGTTGTTGTTATTATATATATACGATAAGTTGAACGAAACATATTTACATCTTATTGTTATAATTTTTAAAATCCGTCTTTATATTCATATAGAGGCGATTTCTCTACCCGAAATCACTTGAGAAATGGATACTGAAATCTATTGGGCACAAATGGAGAGATCACATATGCAACTTGAAAGGAAGAGGGTACGATGATGATATTGACGTCAACACCCTGTATGATAATTGCCCAGATCCTGATGTTCTATATGATCAATGGGTTAGCCTTGTTAATTTCTGGAGGTCAGAGGAAGGAAAGGTAAATTTGTGCAGGGTTATGTTCTTTTTATTATTATCAAAACTGGTATTGGTGCTAAATAATTCCAATTTACTGTAAATCTCTTGCACTAATTTCACATAAAAGAAGCAAGCGTAGTAAAGAATCACATAGCAGGGCTAAAGTACAGCCGATTCATANTCATACCACTGGTACTAAGAGTCATGCTCGTGTTCGTGAAGAGTTGGTATGATAGATGTTTACATCCTTTAAATTGGACATGTTTTGATTACTTAATTTTGACTTGTCATCCTTATTTTTTTGCTTATGATTTGTATTTTTTTGAATGCTTAGAAAAAAAGATTGAACAAGAGCCCATCACGAACTCAAACTTATATAGAATGCCACCAGCATGAATCAGAAGCAGATATAACGGTCTGTTTTTTTTTTTCTTCTGAATTTCTTATTTTCAAAATTTATGTTCCATTTTGTAATTGCTAATCACATAATTGTTTATGTTTTGTAGAATCAAATCAAGAAAATTACAATAGAGCAAGGGGACAAAGAAAACTTGGATGATGATCTAGTTTCACAAGTGTTGGGAAAAGATCAATTTGGCCGTGTTCGTGGTTTAGGATTAGGTGTTAAGCCATCAGACGTAGGAGAGCCTTCTATACCCCGGTTATGCATTAATCTAAACATGTCCACTGAGGATGAAGTAGCATTTATGCATTATTTTCGCCAATTAAAGGGGAAGGTCGAAAGATTGACAAATCTTGTGAGAAGGCAGCAAAACTTATTAAAGTGAAGAGAAAGCTGGAAGATCATGACATTATCTTCTCAGATGAATCAGAATCGAATCTGATGTTAGCACATCTGATTCTGATGAGTTCGAATCGGAGGAAGAGCATGAAAATTCTGATCCTAACTAAGTAAATACAATTCCTCTTATATACTTCTCGTATCAATTTATTTGGTTGTGGTTATGAGATGAACTGTTGCTTCCTCTCTGAAAATAATGGTGGTATTTGAATTTATCTTTTGGCTTGACTTGACACAAGCAACTGTGTATCAGTTCTAATTGATTTGTTCTTTGTTACTTGATTCCTTATAATTGTGGATACCGGAAAAACAATGGTTGTTTGGGTGATTCCCTAGATTCATGATTGGATTGTTGGTTCGTTCTTGGATATGTTTGAAATAGGTTACAGGCTATAAATAGTCCCATTTTGGGATGGTTCATCCAATTTACAAAGGAGACTCTGCCGAAATTCCTATTGAAAATTCATAATTTATTACTTTGTGTTGATTGTCAAACAAACAAATTTGTGATTAATAATCTGATGTTTTTGGATAAGTACTTTCTGATCCATGGTTTTAAGTTTGATATTTATGCTCTTGGCCAAAGTTTAGATTGATGTTGCAAATAAATTTGATACCTTTGTTTTGTGTCATTTATGTAGGCCTAACAATGGAAATTTTCATTTGATACAGGTTATGCTTGCAACTCAAAAGATATCTCACGGAGGCAAATTCATAATCACACATGGGCGTCATTCAAAGTATCATTGAACTTCTACATGGACTGATTGATGTGGCATGAATAATGTTTTAATGTATAGATTTAAGCAGTAGTTTTTTGGAATGGTTTTAGGTACTTGAAAATATTTCAATGTTTGTTATTCATAACAATTTACAATTTATTGAGTTTGATTTTTAGTTTCTTTTTGGTGTGTTGAATCCTTCTCTATACAAATTCTGCTGCTGTTATATTTCTTAATAGAAAAATAACAAGTTGAAATGACATATGCACAATTGCAACGCTAAAAGTGCGATGGATATATGGGGTCAAAAAGTGCGGCACCTTGCCTCTTGCGACGCTTAATAGCGCCTTTATAGATTGTGTAATAGTGAAACATTATAGTTCTTGCGGCGCTTTCAAGTATCGCATTAGGCTAATAAGCTATGAACCTACTATACTATGGCGGCGCTTATAAGTGCCTCTACGAAGTGCCTCTAAAAGATGCAAAAGCATTAGGTGAAAGTCGCAGCGCTTTTAGTATGTTGTACCGACATTTTCAAATTGCGCCGCTGCAGGTCCTTGCGGCGTCCACTTGTGCGGCACTTTAGCAAGCGTCGGTAAAGGATCTTCCGGCGCTTTTTTGCGTCGCAGGAACCTAATTTTGTGTGTCGCAATAGTCCATTCCTGTAGTAGTGAATGGCGCAAAAATAGCGAAGCTTCTTGTCGCGAGTATTTTTGTCATTTTTTTGATATAAGGGAAACTTGTGTGTGCCTTGTAACTTGGGTAGATTTTGCTGATTATATTATTTTTCAATTAGTTAGTCAAGTTGTCAAGACAATATCTTAGTTTGTTAGAATAAATGCAAGTGGCAATATCAACTTGTACAATTTGTGTGCAAGTGGATATGGTTTGTTGTGCAACACGTGCAAGTGGCCAAGTGGATGATTTCTAGGGGTCTTTTGGACGTG
The DNA here is from genome assembly GCA_016808085.1 of Suaeda aralocaspica. Lineage (NCBI taxonomy): Eukaryota > Viridiplantae > Streptophyta > Magnoliopsida > Caryophyllales > Amaranthaceae > Suaeda > Suaeda aralocaspica. The sequence goes on from PYUH01000271.1 coordinate 2,577,786, forward strand.
TGTTATTGTTTCTTTTTGTGTTAAGAAGTTTTTAGGATTTATTTGTTTGGTTATATAATAAATAGCCTTCAAATTAAGTTGTAACAACAAATAGTTTTGTGAACAACAAAAATCAACCTCGTTGTTGTGCGTTTTTTCCTATAGTTTTCTTTCAAAAACAATAACTTTGAATTTTGTGAACTGGTGCTTAGGCTTTAGATTCACGTCAGGATAAATTTTGAGATTGAGGGTGCTTGGAACTTTAATCAATCACAAATTTGTTCGAAAATCCTAGTTAAAATTCTTGGTGTTTCTTTAGAGAATTTGAAACTAGACTACTTTGAGTGTGAGTGGCGACTTCCTACCAATATTCACTACAAGAAAACATCGTTTTTGCGACGGACTAAATCCGTCGCAAAATTGATAAAGTCCGTCGTAAATAGACGTTTGCGACGGAATTCCGTCGCAAAAATGGAAGTTTGCGACAAAAAATTTAGCGATGGAAATTTCCCTCGCAAAATTCCCTCGCAAATTTGCGACGGATTTTTCCCTCACAAATTTAAAGTGTTTTGTGAAGGAAATTTCCGTCGCAAATTTGACGGATTTTTGAATTTTTAATGTTTCGATTGCTTATTTGTATTTGTGCCTGTAAACCTGTATGATCTGCCACGTTATGTATTGTAATCAAATAAGGACAATTCCCTCGCAAATTTGCCGATATTAACATAACTCAAATCTAACATATGCATACAAAGTATTTCCGTCGCAAATAATTTCATAGTTTTAAAGTTTAACAATGACAATAAAGGCACTAAGCTATGTTATACGGAACAAGATATCTATCTACAGTTGCATCCCTTGCCCGGCGCCGCTGCCCTCGTCGTCTGGTGAGTCCCGAGGCTGAATTTGGAAAGGTGAACAACTGTCGCTACCGAATCGACTCATCATCTGCTCCATAAACTCCTTCTGTGTCCTCTGCATTGCCTCAATCTCGGCTCGCATCTTCTCCTCAACCTCAGCCCGCACCTCCTCCCGCACCTCGTCCCGCACCTTCTCCACATGTTTCCCTAAATGTTCTTTCATTTGAGAAAACACAGATGGCGTGTATTGCTTCGATGATCCAGATCTCGTCGAAGAGCTCGCAGAGCTGTAATACAGGTCCGCACCACTACCAAGACCCTTCACGCGACCTTTCTTGCTACGACCACCAGATGCCTCCCAATATAACTCATCGGGCGTTCTCTGACTCCCGTCACTGCTTGTTTCCTCAAGCTTCTTCTGGTAGGTCTCCTACAAAACACAATTAAAATTAAATTAGGCATAATTTTCATATAGTCATAAAAGGCAAAATTACAAGTGTTACAACCTATAAATAAGCTAAACATCCTTAAAAGGATAATTACAAGTGTTACAAACTCCAGATTCTTTTGAAACTACCCTTTACATGTGTTTTTAGGTTCAAATGGGCTCGAAATGGCTACAAATGTGCCCATTTTTCACATATCATCATTTCAACCTATAAGTAAGCTAAATCCTTAAAAGGAATAAATACAAGTGTTACAAACTCCAGATTCTTTGAAACTACCCTTACATGTGTTTTAGGTTCAAATGGGCTCGAAATGGCTCGAAATGGCTAAAATGTGCCCATTTTTCACATTCTATTCATTTCAACCATAAGTAAGCTAAACTTCCTTAAAAGGAATAATTACAAGTGTTACAAACTCTAGATTCTTTGAAAACCCTTTACAAGTGTTTTAGGTTCAAAAGGGCTTGAAAGGCTCGAAATGGCAAAAATGTGCCAATTTTCAATATCCATTCATTCAAACCTATAAGTAAGCTAAACATCCTTAAAATGAATAATTACAGTGTTAAAAACTCTAGATTCTTTGAAACTACCCTTTACTGTTTTAGGTTCAAAAGGGCTTGAAATGGCTCGAATGGCTACAAATGTGCCCATTTTTCACATATCCCTTCATTTCACCTAAAGTAAGCTAAACATCCTAAAAGGAAAATTACAAGTGTTACAAAATCTAGATTCTTTGAAACTACCCTTTACAAGTGTTTTAGGTTCAAAAGGGCTTGAAATGGCTCGAAATGCTACAAATGTGCCCATTTTTCACATATCCATTCATTTCAACCTAAAGTAAGCTAAAATCCTTAGAAGAATAATTACAAGTGGTACAAACTCTAGATTCTTTGAAACTACCCTTTACAGTGTTACATATCCATCATTTTTCACATATCCATTATTTTAACTTAAATAAAGTAAACATCCTTAAAAGGAATAATTACAAGTGTTACAAACTGTAGATTCTTTCAACCTATATAGGTGTGCCTAACACTTTAAAAATTGTTTTAGGTTCAACTGGGCTCGAAATGGCTACAAATGTGCCCATTTCACATATCCATTCATTTTACCTTTAATAAGCTAAACATCCTTAAAAGGAATAATTACAGTGTTACAAATCTACGATTCTTTCAACCTATATAGGTGTGCCTAACTAGCCTTTAAAATTGTTTTAGGTCAAATGGCCTCGAAATGTCTCGAAATGGCTACAAAATGTGCCCATTTTTACATATCTATCATTTCAACTTATAAAATAGCTAAACATCTTTAAAAGGCATAATTACAAGTGTTACAACTTATACAATCTGCTTTGTGCTGGTTCGCAGGCACCTTTCTTTTCCCGGGACATCCTTGAAATGCGTACGGAAGTAGACAACTGGGGATGGGAGCTTTCCTTCATTTCCTTCGCCTTGTAAATGATAATGAAAAACGTTATGTACAAAAAATTAGAGAGAAGATAATTATCAAATGGTATAACGGATGATTTTTTCATAAAATACAAAATGTAAATGAAAAATAGAAGAAATAACCATCTTCTTAGCATGCTGCACTGCTGAGGAAGACCTTGATAATGGGTAGGTTCAATGGCATTTTCATTGAACCACCCCTTTGTTCTTCTTGTTTTGTGCCGTCTTTTCTTGAACTCTTTCATCAACCTTTATGACATCTTGCGCCTTCTTGACACGGTTTCACTCACCCACTTTGGTAATGTTCTACTAACATTGTGCATGAGTTGTTAGAACATGTCACGCAATCGATTTCCAGCCCTGATTGGAATTCATGTCTAACTTGAGGTTCAACCTCGGCGGCCCAAGTGCATCTTTCTTGTAATAACATTAAACTTTAATAATTACTGCATCATATATAAAGATCTGCTAATGGTATAAAATTCAGCAACAAAAGTTAATTCTATTTATCATATATCATCATTAAACCTGCTAAATTGAGATCAATTAAATCATAACCGTTAAAGTTACAATTAAATAGATCATACTTCGTTCATGAAAATATAATAATATACGTAAACAGGTTCTCCATTGTTCTTTGGTCACATCATCAACTTCGTTATAAGTTCTCCCAGGAGCATGGTAATGAGCTTGGGATATCCTTGATCTTCCTCTTCACGTTGGGGTCATCAAACCTGATCACAAGCCAAGCAAGTTATTCACCAAGTAAGTAACCAAATTAACCTATTTAAAAAGCTAACATTGATGAAAATTTGCATGAATGAAAATATACCAAAAGTCATACGGTCCAACACAGCTTCCCGGACTCATCAAAGGAACCACCGCATTCTCAGCTGTCGAGCTACTGGGCTGCTGTTGTAATTGCATGTCTGATGGGGATGGTGGCTGCTCCTGTTCTTGTGCTGTAATTGCTGCGTGTGTTGCTGCTGCTGCGAGCCAGAAGCGGCTCTTTTACCTTTGTTCCTTCTTCCATGAGTACCTGAAACAGCTAAGACAATAGTACATTCACATTAAAATTGAAAACTATTGAAATTGAATTAAGTACATAACAGTAATAAAACAAAAGATATAATAAGGTAAGGGAGAAGGTTACAATAATACTTAAGTAAGATAAATATGGGAATTTCTAATCTGGAGTACCAAGTAATACTTAAGGTTACATAATACTTAAGTAAGTTAAGGGAGAATATATATGAGTACCACGTAATATATTTAACATTATTAAGCAAAATGTTTTCCGTTAACACTTGGAAACAAGACCACAAGACGCTAATCACAACTATGATCACTACTAAACCATCACTACTGTCATCACCAGAAATGCAATGTTGTCCTCATCTTCATCGTCTTCAGAATCGCTAGAAATCAGTTCAGGTTCATCGTCCTCATCATCAGACATTATTTCATCGTCCTCGGATTCTGAGACAACAAAATCATCACTAATAGTATAGTCCGGAATCTCATTCGGTGGACATAGGGTGAGGCTTCTGGTGGTAAAGTTTCTTGCATGTCACTGGAGCATCAACCACCGACATAGCGTGTGTTTTGAACACTGCCACCACTGAATTCGATCCCTTTACGGCTTGGATAGATGTGTAGTAAACTTGGAAACAATTATTTAACAATTATTAGCAACAATGTTTCTCGTTAACACTTGGAAACAAGACCACAAGACGCTAATCACAACTATGATCACTACTAAATCCATCACTACTGTCATCCAGAAATGCAATGTTGTCTCTTCATCGTCTTCAGAATCGCTAGAAATCAGTTCAGGTTCATCGTCCTCATCATCAGACATTATTTCATCGTCCTCGGATTCTGAGACAACAAAATCATCACTAATGTATAGTCCGGAATCTCATAGGTGGACATAGGGTTGAGGCTTCTGGTGGTAAAGTTTCTTGCATGTCAACTGGAGATCAACCCACCGAATAGCGTGTGTTTGAACACGCCCACCAATGAATTCGATCCCGTTTAAGGCTTGGATAAGATGTGTAGTAAACTTGGGAAACTTGGTAAGATAACACAAATGGATCATATTGGGGTACTTCTTAGTGTGATTAACTTCAACGAGCTTGTACCGTCATGTCGTTCATACCCCTGACACAATCAAACCATGAAACACTTAAATAACATAGTGCTTGTATCTTTTTTGACACCCGGTGTACACTAGTTCTATGATATCCTCTAAATTCCAAAGTACTCGTGCCATCTTCACCCGAAACACAAAACACCGTAATTCATGGTCGATTTGTGACTGCCGTACGCATTTGTATGGAGTTGAAACCACCAAACTACAAATTGACCAAAAGTGCGAACCCGCTTGGAGGGCCCATAGCCAACGCTTGTACGACGTCAGAATCGGTTTCTCTCATGGACCTGTCATGTATCGGACCATAGAGTTGCCTAAGATACAAAAGGGATATCATGAACCTATTGAAATTGTTTGTTAATCTTTTACCTCATATGCAACCAATTTGGGAATTCAACTTCAAATTGAACATGAAGTTGTTGTGCAACCAAAGCCGGATCAATTGTTTTCAATACTCCTCAACTTCCTATAAGTAGGAAAAATTTTGGTGTTTTAAACATTGTCATAACCTACTAGTTTTACATGTTCCACATGTAAGTTTTAGTAGAAACGGGGTTACCTTTCATAGTCTCCTAAAATGCCACTGTTAGACAACAACACAAATAATGCGCCGATAGGGTTCTTTCTCATCTAGAAATCTTGTTTCCCTTGAGTAGTTACGCGACCCCTATCAACTCTAAACAATTCCGGACCTCGTCGTTGTCTACGTCATCCTCAATATCAGGGTTGACATTTCGACCAAGATCTCTTGCTTTTGTCGAAATGGGGTCAAAGTAATGGGAGCAGAAGTTTGCTACTTTCTTCATTAGGTAAGATTGCATATTGAACCTTCGACACGACGCTTGTTACCAATCTTTCTTTTTAATGATTCAGGAACCTAAAATTTTTAAAAAGCATCAACAAAGGTTTAGTATACGAAGCGGGTTATACAACTTAGAAAAAAAACTTGATGGAATTGCACATTAATAACTATTACCTTTCGAATGGATACATCCATCGATATTGAACAGGTCCACACACTTTGGCCCCATACGGCAAGTGTACGGCAAATGCTCCATAGAGTTGAAGAAGAAGGGGGAAAAACTTTCAAGCTGCAATGATCTCGCAATGTTTCTCTCCAATGTTCCATGTCAGTGACTTTGAGTGTGAACAACAAAGATCTCGGAAAAATTAGCTTACTCTGTAATAGCATTCCAGACATGGGTAGGGAGAAATTCTTTTAAAGCAACAGGCAACAACCTTTCCATGAAAACATGAAATCATGACTCTTCATTCCAGTTAGTTTACAACTTTTCAAATCAAAACATTCTAAATTGGACGCATAGCCATCAGGAAAACGCAAGCTTAACCCACTCACACAGAACCTTTCTTTGATCTCTATTAAGAGTGAATGGTGTGCACTCGGCATGACATCTTTCCCTCTGTCATCCTACTGTAGAGTGTAGCTCGGGAAGTTTACAAAGAGCCTCGATGTCGAGTCTAGCCGCGGGTGTATCACACAACTTTGTTTTTGAAATCCATAATAGTGTGGATGGTTGATCAAAAAAGTTCTTCTCAATGTGCATCACGTCTAAGTTATGGCGAAGGATAAGATGCTTCCAATAGGGAAGGTCCCAAAAAATGCTCCTCTTTAACCAAACCAGGTTTAGCCTTTTTCACAGAATTAAGTGCTTCTGGCCCATCAGTCGCCTTAGGAAGGTCTTTACACATTCCCAAAGTTATTCCTGACATGATATGGGGAGGATCACCTTTCTGAACTTTGTTCTTACAAAAAGCTGTCTTGCTGTTCCTGAACGGGTGATCCCGTGAAAGGAATTGCCTATGGCAATCAAACCAAGACACCTTGCCACTATTTTCAACCATATGATTTGCTTTTGTCCATGCGACATAGGGACAAGCTTTGAAACCAGCTGTAGACCAACCAGACATCATACCATAAGCGGCGGGAAAGTCACCAATAGCATAAGATGGCAGCTCGAAGATTGAAATTTTGTTTACTTGAAATGTCGTAAGTAGTAACACCAACTCCCACAACTGTTCAACTCTTCTATAAGTGGTTGCATGTAAACATCTAGGTTCCTTTGGGGGTTTTGGGACCGGGAATAATCAATGATAGGAACATGAGTCTCTTTTCAACACATCGACGGGGCAAGTTTATGGGGTCAATATGGACTGGCCAACAAGAATAGTACCCCAAAACTTCCCATGAGGATCAAAAACCCATCCGTACACAAACCAAGCCTAACATTACGAGGTTCAAACGCAAACTCATGTGAGAAAAATATCCAACCTTTTCCACGCTTCAATGTCGCTAGGTGTGCATTGTACCTTGACAAGAGGATTTTTTGCATGCCATGACATTCCTCCGCAATATCCTTGGTGGCAAACATTCTTTGTAGCCTAGGAGTGATCGGAAGATGAATGAGAACATTTCCGGAACGTCATTCCTTTCGGACTTTCTTGAACGGTCGCTGCCACAAAACAGTACACTTAGACAAGTAGAGCATCTTTCCAAAACAACATACAAAATTTCGGGCATGCATCAATCTTCTTAGCAGGCATCTCCAACCCTTGAACAATTTTCTTTACCTCGTAGAATGTGTCCCTTATATAGGTGTCTTAGGAGACGAATCACTAAACAAAGACAATGCATACACCTCGTTGGGGCATATTGAACTGGGATTAATACTAGTTATTTAGAGGCCATCTTAATATAGAAGTTGAACTCCCTTCAACCCAAGGTTGTTCAGAAGCCTTTAGCAATCATAGAACTGTGGCCTCGGGGTTAGGTTCCTCTCTGATTGGGTACCCGATTGATCTTGGTTATGTCCAAAAGCATCCATAACCCTTCCCCATGACAATGCCACTATAATAATCCGGTTAAAACCCTTGGCATACAAATGATACTACTGTGTCCGGATCATGATGGTTTGTTCTTGCATTTAACACACGGACACTAACTTCATTTGGGTCAGTTGTCTGCGATGATCTTTACAATATTGAAGAATTCCTCACTCCTTCTTAAAAGCAGGGTTCATAGAAGATTTGACTTCCTACAATACATCCAACTGCGTTCCTTCTTTCATAGTGACAACTTCTACACAAGTCACGCATATATTATTTAGTCAAAATGGCAAAATATAATTTGAAAACTGCATAGGGTTGTATTATAATTATTCTAATTGGGTACAAAATTATGCAATGCAATTTTCATATTTTTATTTTCCAAATTAGGTTGTTGTAAATATTATGGTACATTAACCTAAGATTGAATGTATATATGCTGCAACTTGGAGTACACTGAAAAACAAGATTTAAGTAAAGCGGATGGTAAATATTATGGTATAAAGAGATGATTAATGTTTCGATTTGTGCTAATCAATGTTAAAGAAACGAAAACAGGTAACATGACATGATTCTGCAAGCAGAGATATTGAAGCTATCCCAAAATAAAGACATAAAGGTTACATCAGATTAGCTGAGGAGTTGATTCCGTAAAGCGGATAATAATTAAAGAACATCCATCTACCAAAGATATGTCAAATAGCCCCTTTATAACAGCCAACATCCAGATCACGAAAGGAGTGTATCAATAAAGGTTACAAAAATGTGTGGAATGTTAACATTTCGAGCGATTCTCCACCACTAGGGCATATTTCAACCAGCATTAGATTCCAGCACCAAGAGGGAATCATGAAAAAGACAGAAGGCCACCATATGTATCAGCATATAACAAATCAGAATATCAAATCAGAATAGTGTATCAGCATTCATGTAGTGTATCAGCACCAATAAGATTCTTAGTTTCATATAACAAATCAGAATATCAACTAAAACAAACAAATTAGGGTGAGGAATATCAACTAAAACAAATCAGAATTCATACGACATAACAATCGAATATCAAATTCAATTATTTCGCGATTTTGCCAAGACCCAATAAAATTGTCAGTTCATCTAGTTTCAAAATGCTGCTAACTATCCTAGCCTCTTCCTACACACATATGTAGTTATTCTTCTAAGTTTGATATTGTACTTCTTCACCCCTTAACTTACCAAATGCACGTTAACCCATGTCTACTTATATAACAAACGAGTTTTACCCATAGTTCTACTGTATAATATTGCTAGATGGGCTATAGATCAAAAATATAAAAAGCGAAGAAGCAAAAACACTTGTGTATCGAACAAAATAACTTGCATTATACTAGCAGTTTGGCAAAATTATAACCAGAGAAACATTTAAAAACCAAGTTTTAACATAGGAAAAACTTAAACAATATCCTCAAAAAACATAATTTCAATGACTAAGGCAGAGAACTTAGTCGACTTCCTCAATCTTGGGGCCGGGGCCAGTTGATCCAGCAGGGGCATAAATTATTTCGCGAATTCAATCAAAAATTCGAGTCAATAAAATTCAAATTCAATCAACATGCACAACAACCCTAAATCAAAAATTTAAGTTCAAAAATAATTGAAAATTCAGTAAAATTCAGAAAATTAAATTAAAATAACAACAAATTCAGGAAGCACCTTGCAAGAGTTTCACTTGTCGTCAATCACCTTGCACTTTGTCTGAATAATTTTTCGAACAACGGCCTCCTGTATGTGTTAACCTCAGAATAAATGATTATGCTTTGAGATTCGACTTTCGTAGGTTTCCTCTCTCTTTGTCTGCGTTTTTTTTTTTCTTAGGTTTGTTTGAGTAAGCGGTGAAGAAGAAGGCCGCCGGAAATTGAGAAGAAGGCCACCTGAAGAAGAAAGAGGTTTAGGGTTCTTGTCGGGTTTATGGGAGAAGAAGGGTATTGTGTGTTAACTTTTTTTTTTTTTGCAACAAAATAACATAACTTGTTGTCGTTTTTTTTTGCGAGGGACTTTGCGACGGAAATAATTCCGTCGCAAAAAATAGCTGCTCCTTAGATTTGGTTTGTCACTTTTTTGCGACGGATATTTCCGTCGCAAATACTGATTTTTGCGAGGGAATTAAAGTCCGTCGCAAAAATCCGTCGCTATTTGGTCGTTTTCTTGTAGTGATTCTCATCAGCTTTGGTAGCCTTATGTTTTGCAACAAAGTTGAAATTTTGAAGAAACTCTACCCACTTGGCTTTTCTAGCATTGTGTTTCTGCTGGTTGTTGATATGTCTTACAGAATCATGATCAGAATGTAGCATGAAAGCCTATTGACAAAGATCACTACTCCAATGATCCAAAGCTCTCAACATAGCATAAAACTCCTTATCATAAGTAGAATAACTCAACTTTCCGCTATTCATCTTCTCAGTAAATAAGAAATTAGCTTCCCTCCTTCAGTAAGAACGACATCAATCCCTGTACCACTTGCATCACATTCAACATCAAATGGTTTAGTTAAATCAGGAAGGGCTAAAATAGGAGCATTGCCCATTTTTTCCTTCACCAACTCAACGGCTTGCTGAGCTTGCTTGGTCCACTCAAACTTCCCTTGTTTTGTGCATTCAGTAATAGGACTCATAACAGTGCTAAAATTGCAAATAAATCTCCTATAAAAAGAAGCCATAACATGATCTTACTTCTGTAACTGTTATAGGAACAACACACGATGCTATAGCTTCCACCTTCTTAGGATCCACTTTAATGCCCTCAAACAAAATAATATAGCCTAGGAAAGGTATCTCCTTTTCCATGAAATCACACTTCTCCAGTTTCCCATAAAGCTTTTGTTTCCTTAGACCATCAACCTACTGGCGCAGGTGGTCCATATGATCCTCCTCATCCTTACTATACACCAATATATCATCCAAATGCACCACAATAAACTTCCCAACTAAAGGGCGTAAGACCTCATTCATAAGTCTAATGAATGTACTACGAGCATTAGTTAAACCAAAAGGCATAACCATCCATTCATACAAGTCATGTTTAGTTTTGTAAGCAGTTTTCCATCCATCTCCTTCCCTCATACAAATCTGATGATATCCACTCCGAAGATGGATTTTAGAAAAGAGTTGAGAACCCCTTAATTCATCTAGTAAATTATCCAACCTTGGGATATGAAATCTATACTTGATTATAATATGATTCACTTCCCTACTATCAATGCACATTCTCTATAACACCCTGGAATTTCTTAACTTCCTACTTCTTAATTTTTTCGAAAAATATATTATAATTATTAAGGATTATACATAGTAGAACTTCTAAATATGGAAAAACCAAAGTATTACCGCCACCGTGAAAACGGCTAAGGCATTTATTAAAGTACTCCAGCGGAAGTCTTAAAACTAAAAACTAATTTAAAACTAAAATTCAAAACAAGCCTCAAAAGAAAATTCAACTTTAAACTTTATTACACTTCGGAAAAATATTAATGGCCCTTAAAAAACAAAACTAAAACTCTTTAGAAATAAAACAACATCTAAGTACTAATTAGTCATTCATAAGCAATATAAAATAAACTACAAAACACACCAAGCGCTCTAACTCCAGCCCAACATGAAATGACATATGCCAACTTGTACATGTAGCTTTTCTTATACTAGACAGCTACTCACCAACAAGTGGGTCATTGTAGGGAAAATTCCAAGACAAAGCCATGCACACAAAACAAACAATCAGCAAAGCCGAGTACATAACTACTAAACACTATGCAACCAAACAACATGAAATAAAACATACACACATCTTACCTTTGACAACGTTTCACCTGTGCATAGACTTAAAAAATAATTGCCATATTTAAACTTGTGGATCCTACATCGAACGCGTTTCCTCTTTAAAAATCGCCCCATTGTCACCATCTTGGGAGCAACTCCAAGAAGGTATTACTATGTCACATAAAGTCACGGAATTCCAGCGCATTATACAAATAAAGGAGTACAATGTTTTGTACTACAGTTAGAAGTCATAGATCACTATTCCATACGACTCCCCCCATTGTTCATATTCATGTTATATACGTTCCAAGAGTTTTGATGCAAATCCTCTTACACTTTACGTGACTAATCAGTTTAACAATGTTATGACTCACACACAATATCACATAACAACATGCATCAAATCAAGCTAGCCATATTAATTATCTTCAATTGAAGGTGATTGAAATTAATCTAATGTGTGTCCTTTAATTAAACTGAACTTCCTTTACTACACATTAACTGTGAGTGGCGAAATATTTACTTCCTCCGTGACCACACATTAAACTGTGAGTGGCGACATATATAAAATAATTGCTTATAACTCCTTTTAATCAAGTGAATAAAATTTCACAACTACCTTTCTTGTTGTTTAAGTAACTAACCAACTTTAAAATACTTTCCTTCTCTATTCATAAACCTTTGGCCAAATTAGACTGATTATAACATTCCAATTCAATCTTATAAATTTTATATTGCTATTTAACATGGAATGTCAATCATACTATAAAATCATGATTCTAATAAGTTTTGTCATGCACATCAATTCATGATTCAAACAAGCATAAAATATTTCATATAATCAAGGTTCATCCAAGCATGAATTCTAATTCTTGTGTTTGTCTTTAGTAATTACGTACCTTGTAAAATAGTCGTGCTCCGCCACAACTTCTAAAAGTGGACTAGATCAAAGTCTCCTATATATANAAAAAAAAAAAAAAAAAAAAAAAAAAAAAAAAAACGCATCTAAATTAAAACCTTGTTGACGAAGTTCTACAACAACTATAAACTAACTTCTATATTGGAAACTGTCCAAAACATTCCTTCAATGGTCTCTATTCAATTCCATACTACACTTTAATTTTCTATTGTATGATTACTTTGTTTTCGGGACTTATTTATGATTTATAAAACCTTAATATAAATTTTATGCCACTTTAGAAAAGAAGACAACAATTTAAAATTACCAAAACTCCTTGAAAAAGTTCAAGAACAACATAAATCAATCATACAATGTATTACTTAATTTATATGATCAATTCACGCTAATTACATACTTTAAAAGCCTAATTATTCTGTTTATAAAATCTGGACAGCATGTTAAACATGCTTAAAATCACTTTTAAACTTCATGAAACTTACTAAAAATTATATGGAACATCATACAATTAATATGTGATCATACTAGCATAATATGAACACTTAAAATTTAATTTAACTTGCTTTTATAAAAAGTTCAGATTTATTAATTCACTTTAAAGTCATGAAAAAATCATATAAACATCATAATTTCATGGCAAAACTCTTCTACAATAAACTAATATAATTATGAAACCAATCTTTGCTTTAGAAATAATTTTTCATAAGCCAAAACATGTTCATAATATTTATTTTATTGAATTTCATGACCACAAAATTTGGATAGCAATTTATTTTATATTCAAAGCCTTTAAAAATCAATCTAAACTTCATAAAATCATCATAAATTCACACCAGAACAATTCATGATCATATATTGAAGTTTAAATCATAAAAACTCATAAAAATCAAAACTACTTTATAAACCCTAATCTAAAATTTCATGAACAACAATTTAATTCATGCCTTAAAACAAATCATAACTTTTATTAAAACATGATCGAAACTTATAAAATCATGATTAAACATAAATATGAACAAGAATTTGCAAAATTGAATCAAAAAAGAAAGAAGGAGAAATATTTTTTAAAGGTCCGAAAATATACCAAACAAGGGGAGGAGTGTGAAGTGGCCGGCGGTGGCGTACGGTGGCGCGGGGTGGCAACGGCACGGATCTCGAGGCACAACTCCCAAGAAAATGATCTTCCCTCATTTTTTTCTTTTTCCGAAAAACCGAACAAAGTTTATTTTCCTTTTTTCTTAAAATTCCCTCTCCTCTTTTTTTTCTCTCTTTCTCTCTCTAGATTTTTGGAATCCTAATAACAACTATGTCGAGCGAAATCTGAAAATTTGGGCTTTAACGGGTGTTTATAGGCCCCAAAGTAGGATTTGGAAAAGCCTATACTTATCCTATCAAGTAGAAATTACTTTTAGGCCCTTAACTCAAAACAAATTAGGAAACTCTTGAAAATGCTATTGTTATAAGCCTTTTAAAATATTTTATAAACATAAAATACTATTTATACACACAAATAATTATTTTTAATTAAAACTTATTTTGTATTATTGTTTATTTTATTATTTTTTTATTTAATATTCCTATTGAACATAATTTTTAAATAAAAATATTAAAATTATACGAGGAAGATAAAAAAATACTTCCTTAAAATACGTGAAAATGTGGGGTATTATTACAGTCTACCCTCGTTAAAAGAAGTTTCGTCCCGAAACTTTGTGTAGATTATTGTTTGGAATTTGAATAGAGACTACTTTTACTTCAAACTTTTTTATTATAATACTATGTTGTTGTAGACCTTAGACACTTACTTGAAAGTTTTTTAGTAGACAAACATAAAACTCTTACTTAAAAGGTCGCAGAAACTCATCTTGTAAAATTGAGGGTAAAAACGCGTGAAAAAGATGTCGCTTTCTACCCCCCCCCCCACCACACCCCTTAAAAATCGAGTTACGTCCCCGTAACTCTACTTACTAACCTGAAATAGCTCTGGGTACTTTTCTCTTATCATATCTTCAACTTCTCAAGTAGCTTCTTCGATTTCTTGTTTAGACCACAACACTTACACTATTTTGACACTTTTTCTACGAGTATCCCTGACTTTACTGTCTAGGATCTTAATTGGCCTTTCTTCATACGTCAAACTTTGGTCTAACACTATTGTTTCAAGCTGTAACACATGTGACTAATCTGGAACATACTTCCGTAGTTGAGACACATGAAAGACATTGCAAAATTTGCTCAACTCCATTGGTAATGCTAACTTATAGGCTACTTTTCCAACTCTTTGCAAGATCTCATAGGGTCCTATGTATTTTGTGCTCAATTTTCCTTTCTTTGCGAACCTCATTACTCCTTTCATTGGTGATACCTTAAGTAACACCTTATAGCCAACTTCAAACACAACTTCTTGGCGTTTTTGGTCTGCATAGGACTTTTGTCTAAATTGTGCTGCTTGAACCTTTGCTTGTATTACTCTAATTTTCTCTGTGGTTTGTCTATCAATTAAGGTCATAGAATCATTGTCTCACTTATGTCATTCCAACACAAAGAGCTTCTACACTTCCTTCCATACAAAGTCTCAAAGGGTGCCATGGCAATACTTGCATGATAATTATTGTTGAATGAGAACTCAATGAGATCTAAGTGATCTTCCCAATTCCCTTGAAAATCCATTACACAAGCCCTTAGCATGTCCTCTAATGTTTGTTTGGTTCTCTCTGTTTGTCCATCAGTTGCTGGATGGAAAGTGTACTCATCTTCAATATTGTACCATAGTTCTCCTGGATACTTTTCCAAAATTTCGAAAGAAATTTAGATCCCTATCTGACACGATATCCTTTGGAACTCCATGTAGCCTCACAAGAAGTTTTATGTAAGCCTTTGCAAGTTGTTCCATTTTCCAAGTTTCTTTCATGGGTATAAACACCGCTGACTTAGTAAGCCTATCCACCACAACCCATATGGTATCATTTTGATTCTTCGACTTTGGCAAGCAAGTCACAAAGTCCATTGATATGCAATCCCATTTCCATCCTAGTATTTCAAGTGGTCAAGTGGTTGGACCTCTCCATGTGGTCTCTTATGCTCAAATTTCACCTTTTGACACATAAGACACTTACTCACAAATTCAGCCACTTCTTCTTTCATCCTAGGCCACCAATACATCTTCTTTAAATACTTATATAGCTTATCGCCTCCAGGTTACACTGAATACGGGGTATTATGACCCTCCTTCATGATTCTTTGTTTCAAATCGTCACAATTTTGCGGTACACACCACCTTCCTTTATACCTCAAACTTCCATCCTCATGGATCTTAAAGTCCATAGCTTTTCCTACTCTCAACTTTTCCTCAATTCTGCCCAATTTCACATCTCCTTCCTGGTTCTTCTTAATTTCCTAAAATATTGTTGGTTGGATAGATACTAAAATTACAAAGAATTCCTTCCAACTCTCCCTCCTTCGCCATTTCCAAGCTCAATCTTTCTATATCCTTACATAGTTCATTAGCAACCGCCAAAGTATTCACTCCATGCTTTGTTTTACAGCTTAAAGCTTTTACCACCACATTGACTTTCCCTTCATGGTATTGGACATCTAGGGCATAATCCTTGATCAACTCCATCCATCTACTTTGTCTCATATTTAAATCCTTTTGAGTGAAAAAGTACTTAAACTCTTATGGTCTGTGTATATCCTACATTTTACCCCATACAAGTAATGTCTCCATATTTTCAAAGCAAACACGATCGCTTCTAACTCCAGATCATGCGTAGCGTAGTTTGCCTCGTATGGTTTTAATTGCCTTGAAGCATATGACATCATAAGAGTCACTTCCATTTGGCAAAGTCTGCACTTGAGCTGTAGTTAAACGCTTGAAATGCCTCTTCACACTTATCACTCCACTCAAACTTACAATCTTTGGTCATTAAGGACGTCATTGGTTTAGAAATCCTCGAAAAGTCCTTCACAAACCTCCTATAATAACCTGCTAACCCTAAGAAACTTCATACATCCGTTATATTCTTAGGTTTAGGCCACTCTTTTACTGCTTCAATCTGGGCTGGATCTACTTCAACTACCTGTTTAGACACAATATGCCCCAAAAATGCTATTTTCTCCAACCAGAACTCACATTTTGCGAACTTAGCATACAATTCATTTTCTCTTAATGTCATCAAGTTTGTCTTCAAATGTTCTTCTTTACTCTTAGAGTACACCAAGATGTCATCAATGAAAACAACCACAAAGTTATCCAAAAATCATTGGAAAATCCTATTCATTAGAGACATGAAAATAGTTGGCCCATTGGTTAACCCAAAAAGCATAACAGTGAACTCATAGTGCCCATATCTCGTACGAAAAGCAGTTTTCGGTATTTCCTCATTAACAATCCTCAGATGGTATCCTGACCTCAAACCAATTCTCGGTAAAGGATACTTATTTTTCATTGTCACCTTTCATCTCCCTATAATTAATACATAACCTCAAACTGCCATCTTTCTTCTTCACAAGCAGTACTGCTGCTCCCCAAGGTGAAGCACTAGGCCTAATGTAACCTTTTTCCAACAAATCTTGCAACTTCTCCTTCAACACACTCATTTCTACAAGTGCCATCCTATAGGGTGCTTTGGAAATAGGCGTTGTTCCTGGGACTAAATCTATTGTAAAATCAATTTCACATTTAGGTGGCATCCCTGGAATCTCCTCCGGAAATACGTCAAGAAAGTCCCTTACTACCTCAATATCCTCGAGCTTAGCAGTCTCAACATGATCC
Organism: Suaeda aralocaspica; assembly: GCA_016808085.1. Taxonomy (NCBI): domain Eukaryota; kingdom Viridiplantae; phylum Streptophyta; class Magnoliopsida; order Caryophyllales; family Amaranthaceae; genus Suaeda; species Suaeda aralocaspica. Next base: position 2,594,999 of record PYUH01000271.1, read on the forward strand.
ACATCTCTCACACCACAAAGGTAAATGGGAAAACCTATCTTCAGAAACCTAAAAAACCTCATTACTAACACTATTTTGTTGTGTTTTGGTCTTCCTGTCCTCCAATAGCTCACCTTCTTACCCTTATTCATTAACGAGATCTTATGTGGCTCACATGAAATCTCAGCCTTATATGTACTCAACCAATCCATCCCTAAGATCACTTCTAAGTCACCTAAATCAAACTCGATAAGATTAGCCTTAAAATCCACTCCCTCAATTTGAATAGGAACATCTTGAAATCTCTTTGAACACTGCACTTCTTATCTTGAAGGTAACACTATTGACATACCTATTGCATCTACTTTCCCTAACACAGGCTTTAACTTTTCTAGAATCTTAGTGGATACAAAAGAATATGTTGCACCAGAATCCAACAAAACTTTAACAGGAAGAGATTGAATAGAAAAAGTAACAGTAATCACATCCTTATTAGCATCCGCTTCACTTCGAGCCATCACATTCAGCTTCCCAGTGCTTGATGTCTTAGTCTGTCCTCCTCCATTCCTACTCCCATTCCTTGTTAGAACTTTACTTGAGGCACTTTGTGAGTGCTAACCAAAGAAATTGGGCCAGGTTGATTGATGTTGCTCAATTCTCCTACAATCTGCAGCGATCAGAGTCGACGCAACAAAGCCCTTTTGAGATCGTTATGGGTCTACAACCCCTGACACCACAATCAGTTGCAACAGGCTACAAGGGTAGTAGTCCTGCTGCATATCGAGTTGCAAGGGAGTGGGACCAACAGATGGATATAACAAAGAATTACTTGAGTAAAGCCACGAAAAAGATGAAAAAATGGGCAGATAAGCATCGAAGGCTGGCTGAGTATCAAGTTGGGGACTTAGTTATGGTAAAGTTGATCCCACAGCAATTTAAAGCATTTAGGAAAGTTCACAAGGGCTTGGTGCGCAAATACGAAGGACCGTTTCAAATCCTGGGAAAGGTAGGAAGGGTATCCTACAAAGTGGACTTACCAGACAAGCTGAAAATACATCCGGTGTTCCATGTGAGTATGTTAAAGCCCTACCATGAAGACATGGAGGATCCAATGAGGGGCGAGTCACAACGAGCTCCTACGGCTGTAGTGACTTCATTTGATAGGGACATCGATTCGATTGAAGCGACAAGGGTGGTCCGTCGCAGGGGCGTTCCAAGGTACAAGGAATACTATGTTCATTGGAAGGGACTCCTAGAGAGTGAGGCAACATGGGAGAAAGAAGATGACCTGTGGCAATTCCGAGATCAAATCTAGGCATTTGACTATCAGCCTTGACGGGGTCGTCAAGGGCTTTGGTGGGGGAGCATGTCACGAGTGGACCAATGACCCACCTTTGGCCTAGGAATGAGGGCATAAGGATCCCATGGGGAGCCGCCCAAGTGTTGTGCAAGCAACACTCAACTCCCTATAGTAGACAGTCTGTAGGAAAAAGTAATGTTGTACCATGATACTGGATCTGAAGATGAGCACTACTTTTGGGATGACCGTGTTATGTTGATGAAAAGAGGTTCATACATAGTGAAGAGGTTGTCTACTACGCTTAGAAGAGTATGGAAGGTTCTGGAACCTCATCGGAGGGACTAGAGTAATTTAGCATATTCCGGAAGGGGCCGGAACATTGGAGGGTATTCTGGGGAATTCTCACTTATCCTAAATACACTAGGAATATTGGATATCCTAAAGTCACTAGGAATGTAAGATGTTCTATGTACAGTAGGGAAGTAAGTAGTTCTAGATGTAGTAGGAAAAGCTAGAATATCCTAACTAGAGTAGGGGAGGAAGATGTATATAAATACCTGAGGTATTCAGTTGTAAACAAACCAACCCACAGAGACTGAGAGAGATAGAAAGAGTAATATAAGTATTGTATTCAGTTTTCTCTCAAAAAATAAAACTCATACTCATAAACTTGTGCTTTTCTTATTCTTTTATTCAAGTTTTCGTTGCATTACTTAGCTATATACTAAGGAAGGGTTAGCCTTGACTAGCATCCAAGGGGGAAGTTAGTGGGCAGCGTGGCAAAAGACTAAGGGGAATTAGTCAGCACGTCACAAGTGGTATCTCCTTGAATTCCCCTAATTGAATTCCCCCTAGCTTGAGAATTTTGTCTCTCCTTGCCTTTGTTCTTAGAGAAGCACTCATACTCACGGTGTCTGAGTTTACTACACAACCGACAAGTCACTGGGTTCCCTGCACAGTCCTTTCCTGGGTGATTGTTAGCACACTTCTTGCAATAGTACACATGCCCTCCTTGACCAGCCATCTGAGGTCTATTCCCATTTCTAGAAGCAGGCTTCCCAAAGTTTGCACTATTACCCTGGAAATTGTTGTTGAAATGAGCATTGTTAATCCACCATGACCTCCTTGTTGGTTGAACTTTCCTCTACAATCCTTCCTTTCTTCCCTTGTCTCACCTTCCTTCTGTACCTCTTTCTTCTTTTGGTCTATGGAATACAGGTGTGCAGCTCAACCATATAACTCATCCAAGGAATCAAAGATCTGCCCAGCTAATTGTGACTGATGGTCTAAGGGTAACCCTCTTTCAAAACGACTAGCTTTTAACCTCTCATTTGCTACATCCTCGGGAGCAAACCTAGACAATTCTATGAACTTAGAGCAGTATTCAGTAACAGACATACTTCCAATCTTAAGCTCTAGAAACTCCTCAGCTTTCAGTTTCTTAAGAAATACAGGGTAGAACTTATTACGAATTTGCTCCAGAAACATATCCCAATTAAACCCGAGTAAATACCTTATTACAGCCTCATTTTGTGACCACCAAAGATCAGCTTCTCCTCTCAGATAGTAAACATCATAGTTCACCTTAAGCTCTTCTGGACACTCAACTGCCCCCAACAACTTATTAAACTCTCTCAACCATCCATCTAGAATAGTTGGGTTGTGGCTTACTTTGAGAAATCTTCTTAAAAAGTTCCCCAACAGGGTCGCTAGCATTCCATTTCCTCTTGCAGCTAAATGTTCAGCTACATTAGCTAATTGCCTCACTACTTCATTCAGCTAGTTGTTGTTACGTTTAGCCATTCTATTTCTCCTGTAGAGGAAAGACCTTTATATTAAATTATGTCTAACTGTGAGTTAGAACAACATAAACATAAATCATAAAACACTTTCTCATTTTGTCACATAAAAGAAGTTTCATTCTTTAAGGGTGAATGACTCAATTTATTTTGATTGTTTACACAACCATTAAAATAAAAATAAAGCACATAAGAAATAAAAATAATCTCCTTGGTTCTATTCTACATGTGGCTTTATTTCATAAAAGAAATTTAATAATCAACTCCTCTTATCATTTCTTATGGCTCACTTCCACTTATTCAAACTAATGTAAACAATAATGTAAACTGTTCAACTAAACATCAGAAACATTAAACAACAATAGCTAGATCATATCTAAACAAAGTCTCTAAACATTAACATTGTCTTTCTTATCCTTTGACATCACATATTTCTTTAGTATGATTTCAGGATCATTTTTAGTCTCAACTTCCATTTCTTCCTCCATTTCTTCTTCTTCTTCTTCCATTTCTTCATCAGGATGTAGTTCTTCTTCACCTTCTTCAGAATCGGTTACCAAATCAACATACACTGGAATTACTAGGTCTGGGTTCTCGATTTCATAACACGAACTGTCCCTTGACTCATAAGTCCTTGAACCAGTAATAGTCTCCTTCACCATCATATCTTCACTTCCTTTACTATCTTTTAGGCATAGTGTGGGCAGGGTTTCATCAGTTGCATTCATTTCCTGATACTCCTGCTCTTTCCTAGCAATGTACCCCTCCAAGAATCTCCAATCACAACCCCATTGGCCAACTGCATCCTTATATTTAGAATAGTTCGGAAGTCCTCCAACAAAGTGGAAATCGCTAAACTTTGCCTTGATTCTAGGTAGGGCGAACGGTCGGGTAAGCACTTCATAATTAAGGCTGATACATGGTCGGGATGATCCCATTGTGGCAACTTTAACACAGTACTCATATACTAGTAGTAAAACCGTATTTTCCGGACATACTGGGTGGACTTTCATAGTCTTTCTTCTCCAAGGTTTCTATTTGAGTATCTTTGCTAGGCATACTATATGACATCCTGCACAAAAAACTTAAGACTAATGGTCCATCCATCCCAAAACAAAACAAACTAACAGTTCTACAAAAGGGGTCTTATTGCTAGCATACAATTTCCTTTACACACAACTATTCACAGAAGTAACACCTAATAACATGAAAGAACAGAAATAAAGTCTATCCTACACGCCCAAACTTCCTACCCAAGCTCACCGCATGTTATTAAAGCAATAAACATAATTCATACCTGAATTACTTGCATACCAGCACACATAATCTATTGTTCAAAACTTTCCATTTTCGGAAATTACTATTTTTCGAAAAATTCTTTTTTCAAAAACATTCCAAAACAAGAAATTCCTCTTCCTCAAAACAAAACTCATGGTTCCCTAATAAATAAAATTTATTTTATTTCGAAATCTAAGCTCTGGTAACAACTTTGTAACACCCTGGAATTTCCTAACTTCCTACTTCTTATTTTTTTGGAAAACATATTATAAATATTAAGGATTATACTTATTAAAACTTCTCAATATGGAAAAACCAAAGTATTACCGCCACCGTGAAAACGACTAAGGCATTTATCAAAGTACTACAGCGGAAGTCTTAAAACCAAAAACCAATTTAAAACTAAACTTCAAAACAAACCTCAAAATAAAAATCAACTTTAAACCTTATTACACTTCGGAACCATATTAATGGCCCTTAAAAACCAAAAATTAAAGTCTTTAGAAAGAAAACAACATCCAAATACTAATTAGTCATTCATAAGAATATAAAATATACTACAAAACACAGCAAGTGCTCTCACTCCAGCCCAGCATGAAATGACATAAGCCCGCTTGTACCTGTAGCTTTTCTTATACTAGGCAACTACTCACCAACAAGTGGGTCATTGTAGGGCCAGGTCCAAGACAAAGCCATGCACACAAATAAAATATTTAGCAAAGTTGAGTACATAACAACTAAAGACTACGCAACCAAACAACATGAAATAAAACATACACACATCTTACCTTTTACAACCTTTCACTTGTGCATAGAATCAACAAATAAATTACCATATCTAAACTTGTGGATTCTGCATCGAACGGGCACCAACTTGGGAGAAACCCCAAGAAGGTACCACTATGTTACATAATGTGACGGAATTCCAGCGCATTATAAAAATAAAAGAGTACAACGTCTTGTACACCAATTAGAAGTCATAGATCGATGTTTCAAACGACTCCCCCATTGTTCATATTCAAGGTATATACGTTCCAAGAGTTTTGATGCAAATCCTCTTACACATTACGTGATTAACCGCTTTAACACACAATGATTCACACACAATCATCACATAACAACATCCATCAAATCAAGCAAGCCATATTAATTATCTTCAATTTAAGGTGATTGAAAAGTAAACTCATGTGTGTCCTTTATTTAAACTGAACTTCATTTACTACACATTAACTGTGAGTGGCTAAATATTTACTTCCTCCTTGACCACACTTTAAACTGTGAGTGGCAACATATATAAAATAATTGCTCATAACTCCTTTTTATCATGTGAATAAAAATTCACAACTACCTTTCTTGTTCATTAATTAACTAACAAATTTAAAATATCTTCTCTCTCTATTCACAAACCTTTGGCTATATTAGGGTGATCATAACATTCCAATTCAATCTTGTAAATTTTATATTGCTTTTTAACATGGAATGTCAATCATACTATATAATCATGCTTCTAATAAGTTTTGTCATGTACATCAATTCAAGATTCAAGCAAGCATAACAATATTTCGTATAATCAAGGATCATACAAGCATGAATTCTAATTCTTGTGTTTGTCATCAGTACGTACGTACCTTGTAAAATAGTGGTGCTCTGCCATAACTTTTAAAAGTGGACTAGATCAAAGTCCCCTACATAAAGAAAAGCGAATCTAAATTAAAACCTTGTTGACTATGTTCTACAACAACTATAAACTAACTTCTATATTGGAAACTTGTCCAAAACATTCCTTCCGTTGTCTTACTACAACATTAATAACATAAGTAACACTGAAGTGGGAACACTTTTTCAAAGGTAACACTTTATAATATGTAACATTTTAAGGTAACACTTTAATGCAACACTTTATGATATGTAACACTTCTATAGTAACACTTTTTAATTGGTAACACTTTAGCGTAACACTTTATGGTATGTAACAATTCCATTGTAACACTTTTAAAAGGTAACATTTACTTGGTAATATTTTATGGTTAGTAACATTATTGGGACAACACGTACAATTACCTTAAGATACTCTCTTTATATATGTTGCGGTTTAACTTAATGTAATCTGAAATTTTAATATCTTTAATTATGATTATGATAGATTTTTGCTAATTATATTTTGCATAAATTCATTTTGAAAAACGTAGTACGAATTAATTATATAAAATTGGGATCTAGTACATTTATATAGAATTCACTTTTCAAACTTTTTTTGTAAAAGTTCCAAAGCACTACTAGACAAAAAAAAATTTGCAACCCCTTTGGCAACGGTTCACCTTATGGCAATGATTATAGCAACGGTTGGCCTTATGAAAACAACTTTAGCAACGGTTTCTCAAAAACCGTTGCAATAGATAAGTAAAGGCAATGGTGTGAGCATGTAGCAACAACTTTAGCAATGCTTTACCATCAGCGTTTGCCTAAATTCACTAGTGAAAAAATGTTTATTAGTAACGCCTATTAGTATCGTTCATTGGAAAAACGATACTAATAGAGAACGCATTGGTATCGTTATTTCAAAATACGGTACCAATGGGTCTCTATTAGTTAACAAACAATATTAATTTGTTTCCTATTAGTATCGTTTTTATATAAAATTGATACTAATGCTACTTCTAAAAAAATTAAGTGCAGATATTAGTAAGCAATGGACATAAAAATTAAAGTAAGTAAATCTTTTCTTAAAAACAAGTAATACGCTCATTCTCTTACACGCTATTTGAAGAACAAAAACACTTCTGCTTTTGCCGCCATCGTCGTTTTGTCGCTTCTTCCTTGTTCTTCCTCTAGATCTTGCCGTCGACGCCTAGAGTGAAACCCTAATTATTTCATCTAATCTGGTATTTTTTTCATCTACCATATGTTTGCGTTCAAATTTCTGCATCCTCTAATCTTGTATATTTCAATAAAATCGATTTTATTACTCTTTAAATTCTTTAATTAAGGCTAAATCTTTCAAATAATTCAATTGTGTCTTAGTTTATAGTTTTTACAATAGATTTTTGTGTGCTTTTACTCATTGAATTAGCTAGTCACTTTTTGTGTGCTTAACCAACCTTCACTCATTGTTGTCTAATTGGGGATGCCGAATTGGATTTCTAGGGTGGTTTAGACTTTTCGATTTGGATTCTAAAGTGATTGGAGTTTTCCAATTGCGTGTTTCAAGTGATTAAGGTGGTCGTGTCTTTGTCGAATTTAGTGTTTGGTGGGATGGTTGTGGAGCTGTGTTTTTCGGTGAATGGAGTTTTGGGATTGATCTTGAAAAAATCGAAGATGAACAAATAGAAGAACAGTCCATAATAAACCAAAGTCCTCTCTTCAATGGTAAAACGTCAATTTCTCCATTTTTTTGTTTGACCCACTTCGTTTTTGATTGTTTGTCCTCACATTGCTGATTGCTCTTTTTTTTTTTTTTTTTNTTTTTTTTTCTTTTTTTTTTTTTTTTTTTTTTTTTTTTTTTTTTTTTTTGGTGTTTCTTTTCCCCACTGTTTTATTTCTTGCATTTTAGTTTTGTCTGCTTATTTCCCTAAGTGTAGTTTAGTTTTTTATTTTCATTTTTTGGTGTTTTTTTACCACAGTTTTTTTTCTCATTCGTAGTTCCTCTTTACACTTAGTTTCATCAGGTAACCGATTTTGGTTTACACTTAGTTTCTTCTTCGTTTTAGTTTATGTCGATCTTGATCTTCAACTCAGTTTTGCTTCCCGGTTGTGGGGGTTTAATTCGCTCTTGCGATCCTTTTTTTGTTCATGCATTTGGCCTTTTAGTTTCTTCTTCGTTTTAGTTTATGTCGATCTTGATGTTCAACTCGGTTTTGCTTCCCAGTTTTGGGGGTTTAATTCGCTCTTGCGATCCTTCATATTTTTGTTCAATCATTTGGCCTTTCAATTTTATTCTAAGGTTTGATTAATTAAAAATTTTGTTGATGTTGTTGCTTGTGTTTGGCTTTAATATGTATTTTTTAAATGTTTTATGGGCTTCTCAATTTTAATTGACGGTTTTAATATATTTGTTTTCTTGATTTTCAGGGTTTCTTTTAATTTCTCTTCCATTGAATTTTTTGCAGCTATCTTTTTAGCTTTTCTTCATCAGGTATTTTTCTTCTATTTCATCTTTTCACTCCCTAGGATATAGTTTCTTATTGCAACCCTTTATTTGTTGATTCAATTGTTAATTTGATGTATTTGTATTTGTATTTGGTTGCTCATAATCACTCTATTTATCTACTCTTGGTATTAAATTAATAGGATTATATATCTTTTGGGTTGTTAACTTGTTATTATTGAAAGCTATAGTTTTTGTTCTTTCATAATAAGTTATATTTTTATATGTTTTAAAAGTTGAAGCGAAATATGAGGTGTGAACAACAATTTATTAGTTTCTTTCATTTTGTTTGCCCATCAGTTGGTTTTTATAAATTGTTTGTCCCTGCAGCCCTTGTTCTTTGTCCAATCAATTTTTTCTTGTATGTAGTTTGTCCTTGCAACCCTTATTAACAACACCAAAAATGCCTCTCAGCGATCTTCAACTTAGTTGACAGACCCCTGCAAGGACAATTCTTGATGATGAACTCGGGATTCAATATCAGACCAATGCTTCTGAGTTCAGTCAGGTTTTTTCCCGTTTTCAATTTTATTTATTAAATTTCTCAACGTAGTTTCAAAGTTCGACGGGGTTTCAATTTGGTGTAATTATAGGGGTTTGGTTGGTTTGCTTCTTGTTGTTTGTTGCTCCTTGCTTTGGTAAATTTTATATTTTGCATTCATTTTGATTAGCAGCTACATTGCTTATACTAATCTGTCCAGCAGTTGTTTTTCTGAAAAATGGTTTTTATTGAGCTTTTATATGGTTGCCAAAGGATTTCTACGCTGAAAGCTGAACCCTTTTTTTTGCCATTATTGGTGTGTTTTTAGGTTTTAAAGAGTTTAACCTATTGTTGGCTTTTCCTTCAGTTTAATGTGGATGCTTAGTTGTAAAACGCAGCAAGAAAAGCTATCTGTTGTGGTTCTCTACTAGCTCTACACATTGAGGAAGCAGATATGTGAAGGTGAGTGTTGGTAAAATTATTCAATGGCTATAGTCCGCCGCTGTAATTATATTGTGATTCTGAAGGGCCTCGTATCAGGGATTCAATGATGTTCTAATGAATATAAGTGAAATTCATTTAGGCACGGCTGTAATTGTTTCCGATTTTTACTTGCATTGTTTGACTATTTGATTATGATGAATCAGAGGCATCATTATCTGGTGTTGAGCCTCTTATGCAAAAGATTCATGGCAAGATTCGACGGGTTGACGCTACTATATTAACAGTGACCTTGAGATCCGAAATAGACCAGGTGAATATGGCCTTGAGAAGATTGATCACACAATTTGGACTGTACTTGAATCAAAGTTTGCATGCATTTCAATGTTGCCTTTGCTTGCTTTCTAATGTTAGTGCTTCTACCAATGCCTGCAGCTTCACAATCCCCTTGAGTGCCCTTAAGGCTCGTCTTGCCTTCATTCAAGCTTGTTAAGTATCAGGTACTGGTACTCAATCAATCACCTTTGACAAGTAAGTAGCAACGCAATTATGCACGCAATCATTTCTATAATGCTCTGAACTTTAATTAGGCTACCTTGTAAATATCTGTTAAGTTGGGCAAACAAAATGCATTTTTTCATTGTTTAAACTTGCATTCAGAAAATATTACGACCTGTCAGAACTAAGACAACTCTCAATTATATTGCATGCATAATACATAAGTTTAAGCTGAAAAACTAATTTCAGAACACAATGATTTTCCTAAAATACAGTGCCGAGGCAAAATGTTTACTAACAGCATTACGGGCAAAAATAGAAGAAAAGACGAGCTCCTGCTACTGTTGATGTTTGATGTATATATTAGCCTTCTGCTATGGTGTTGTTGCTGCTGCTGTTTTTTGGTGTTGTTGCTACTGGTTTTAGATGCTCTTGTTGCTGTTGTTGTTAGGTGTCGTTAATGTGTTTGTTTATTTTAGTTCTAAAATTTGATTAATTGTATGTTTTTTGTTCGATCTTAACTCACAACAAGCCTTGTTGATTTTTGTATTATTGTTATTAACTACGAATTATCATTGTAATCATTAAATGTAATATTGTTATTATTATTTTAATTATTTGTTATTATCATTAAAACAAAAAATTTGTTTTTATTTATAAATAAAAATAACCACTATTAGTGTCGTTTTTCCTTGAAAAATGATATTAATGGTGTTTTTTTAATAACTACAAACCACTATTAGTATCCTTTGTGTAGAAAAATGATACTAATAGCTGAGCTATTAGTATCGTGGGTTCAAAAAAAGAGATACTAATAACTTATGCTATTAGTAACTGCTGTATTTATAACCAATGAAAAACGATACTAATAAGCCTAAACACATGATTGTAATAGGTTGTTTTTCCACTATTGATATGATACTTAAAGTATAAAAAGTGTTACCTATAGTATTCAATGTAGCACTTTCAAAATGTTATAACATATTTTAAAAAGTGATACCAAAGTAGTTTTAAGTTGCACTTTTCAAAGTGATACAATTGAATTAAAAAAGTATTACCTTTGTGAATAGGCACCACGAGCAGGTGTTTCACTTGAAAAGTGTTACTCATTGTCTAAGGAAATACTTTTAATCCTTTATGTAACATTTTAAGGGTGCTACTTAAGGTTATCTATGTTGTAGTGTCTCTATTCAATTCCATACTATACTTTAATTTTCTACTATATGATTACTTTATTTTCGGGACTTATTTATGATTTATAAAACCTTAAGATAAATTTTATGCCACTTTAGAAAAGTGGACGACAATTTAAATTACCAAAACTCCTTGAAAAACTTCAAAAACAACATAAATCTATCATAGAATGTATTACTTAAATTATATGATCAATTCATGTTAATTACATTCTTTAAAAGCGTAATAATTCACTTTATAAAATCTGGACATTATGTGAAACATACTTAATTAAAATCACTTTTAAACTTCATGAGACTTACTCAAAATTATATGGAACATCATAGAATTAATAAGGGATCATACTAGCATAGTATGAACAATTAAAACTTATTTTTAACTTATTTTAATAAAAAATTCAGATCTATTATTTAACTTTAAAGTCATGAAAAACTCATAAAAACATCATAAATTCATGGCAAAACTCTTCTACAATCAACTAACATAAATATGAAACCAATTTATGTTTTGGAATAATTTTTTATAAGCCAAAACATGTTCATAATATTTATTCTATTGAATTTCATGGCCACAAATTTTGGGCAGCAATTTTTTTTATGTTTAAAGCCTTTAAAAATCAATCTAAATTTCATAAAATCATCATAAATTCACACAACAACAATTCATGATCATAATATTGATGTTTAAAACATCAAAACTCATAAAAATCAAAACTTTCATACTTTATAAACCCTAATCTAAAATTTCAGGAACAACAATTTAATTCATGCCTTAAAACAAATCATAACTTTATTCAAACATGATTGAAACTTATAAAATCATGATTAAGCATAAATATGAACATGAATTTGCAAAATTGAATTAAAAAGAAAGAAGGAGAATATATATATTTTTTAAAAAAGGTCCGAAAATATACCAAGCAAGGGGAGGAGTGCGAATTGGCTGGCGGTGCGGGGTGGCGACGGTACGGATCCCGAGGCACGATTACCAAGAAAAAAATCTTCCCTCTTTTTTTTTCCGAAAAATCGAACAATTTTTTTTTTTCAGAAAATTCCCTCTCTTTTTTTTTCTCTCTTTCTCTCTCTAGATTTTTGGAATCCTAATGACAACTATGGTGAGTGAAATCTGAAAATTTGGGTTTTAAAGGGTATTTATAGGCGCTAAAGTAGGATTTGAAAATTCCCATACTTATCCTAACAGCTGGAAATCACCTTTAGGCCCTTGCCTCAAAATAAATTTGGAAACTCTTTAAAATGCTAATTTTAGAAGCCTTTTAAAATATTTTATAAACATAAAATATTATTGATACACACAAATTAATATTTTTAATTAAAACTTCTTTTGTATTATTATTTATTTTTTTATTATTATTATTTTCATTTAATATTTCTATTGAACATAATTATTCAATAAAATATTAAAATTATACGAGTTAAATACAAAAATACTTCTTTAAAATACGTGAAAATGTGGGGTATTACATTCTCCATGTTCCATGTTTTTTAGGTACAATTAAGGTTGGAACAACACATGGACTTATACTTTCACGAACATATCCCTTAGCCATTAGTTCATCAATTTGCCTCTACAACTCCTTTGTCTCCTCTGGATTGGAACTATAGGAAGGTTTGTTTGGAATTGTAGCACAAGGAATCAAATCAATCTTGTGTTCAATACCCCAAATTGCTGGCAATCCCTCTGATAAATCATATAGAAAGAAATACCGAAAATCTTGCAATAATTTGCGCAATTTGGGATGCTCAATATCCTCCACATTTTTCACCTCTTTTGCAATAAAGAAGTACACAAATTTTTGATCAGCCGATTCTTTCTTCAATTGTTTTCGTGACACAAACAAAACCTTCTTTTCCTCCTTTGGTTTCACCCGTTTCTTATTGTTTAAGTCACTAGGAGAAAGTGGTAACAAAACTTTCATCTATCCTTCCTTTAAAACCTTGTACACATTAGATTCTCCATCATGAACAGTTTTTCGATCAAATTACCAAGGACTCCCTAATAGTACATCACACACATCCATAGGAACTACATCACAAAGCATCTCATCATGAAATTTCCCAATTGAGAAATTCAGCAAGTCCTACTTTCGAATGCTTACATCATTATCATCATCTAGCAACTTCATTTTATAAGGTTTTGGATTCCTAGATGTCTTCAATTGTAGTTTATCAACTAGTTTTGAAGCCACCACATTAGCACAATTTCCTCCATCAATAATCAAACTACAAACATAATCCTTCACCTTCCAACAAGCAAGAAATATATTCTCGCTTTGATCCTCTCCAACAGATTTTGAATGCAACATCCTCCTGATGTGAATGTTGATCAAAGAAATTGCCACTCATAAGGATAGTATCTTAGTTTGGTTTTCTCTAAAGTCAAGCACCAAGAAAATCGATCTAAGTCGAACAATTTTATGAATTGATTAAAGCAATGCACCCTCAATTCATAAAATTATCCTCACAAGAGTCCAGAGCCTAAGCACCAACTCTCACAAAGTGTTCGAAAATTTCACATACTCGAAATTTTCTTCCCATCTTCGGTTTTTTTGTTGTTTTGTAGAAAACAAGCAAACTTAAACAATCAATGTTTATTGAACTCTAATCTGTATGTTTTTACAAGCTAATGTTGAGATTATTTATAGTCATAATCATCAACAAAATCCTAACTAATCTAGGCTAAAATACACGCATAAACATAGGATAATTAGGACTAATCTAGTGACTCATCAGTGACGCACAAGATAAGAATGCCACATCATCACTGCATGGCAATACAAATTGCTAAAATATCCTAACAAACTCTATCTAATCTGAAAATTATCCTAACAAACTTATACTTACCTTGATAATCAAGATAATCAATAAATTACAACCAGATTTACACAAATATATGATCTACCCAAAATCACCCAAAAACGCCAAAAATTGACGCCCAAGCAAACTGTCCAAATTTGCGCCATTTTTGTGACTTTTCTTCAAATCTTCAAGAAATCTTTCAAGATTCAATCTTTTAATCAAGAAACCATCAAGAAGTCATTCTTCATGTGCATAAGGCTGTAAATGATGATTAAGATACTTCAAGAATTAAAAGACTCAATGCCAAAAATAAGAAAACCCTATCAAGTGAAGTGGGAAAAACTCATAGGCAAAACCATCTTGTTCCCCTAATTCCACCATTGTTTCCTTTGCTTCAATGATCAAGTATTTTGGTGTGACTTTTCTTCAAATCTTCAAGAAACCTTTGAAGATTCAATATTTTAATCAAGAAACCTTCAAGAAGTCATTCTTTGTGTGTATAAGGCTGGAAATGATGATTAAGACACTTCAACAATTAAAAGACTCAATGCCAAAATTAAGAAAACCCTATCAAGTGAAGTGGGAAAAACTCATAGGCAAACCATCTTGTTCCCCTAATTCCACCATTCTTTCCTTTGCTTCAATGATCAAGTATTTTCGTGTGTCACCATACACACCCATGATGATGTCGTTGAAGATCCCAAAAGCTTTGAATCCCCATAAGCCATAATTTCTTCCATACTTGTATCATATTTAGAAGCCATAATCAAACCTTCGAAGTTGTCACCTTATTTCGTATCATCCTCCTCTTCTTCAAAAGAGTTTGTCCTCAAACCTCGAAGTTGATCATCAGCACCATAAGGAGATAAATCACCAACGTTGAATGTGGCATGCACCATATTCACCTGGCAATTCGAGTTTATATGCATTGTCCCTGATCTTGCTCACGATTTTGAATGGTCCATCACACCTAGGCATTAGTTTGTTCTTCCTTTGATTAGGAAATATTTCCTTCCTTAGATGTAACCATACCAAATCTCCTTCCTTGTATGTGTGTTTGATGCTTGTTAGCTCTTCTCTTATAGATATCATTCACATGCTCAATCCTTGCTCTAACCTGTGCATGTAACTTCTGCATGTATTCAATTTTAGCTAAAGCATCTTTGTGAACGAACTCACTTTTAGGAATAGCCACGAAATCAATAGGTAGCTTGGGATTGACTCCATAAACAACTTCAAAAGGTGAATGCTTAGTTGCATAAGTAGGTGAACGTTTATAAGCAAACTCTGCATGAGCTAATTTCATGTCCCAGTCCTTTTGTGTCTTGCTTACCAAACCACGAAGTAGAACGCCTAGGGTTTTGTTGGTGACCTTAGTTTGACCATCTGTTTGTGAATGATAAGAAGTACTGAAGAGCAATTTCGTACCTATCAAACGCCACAATGATTTCCAGAAGTAGCTCATGAATTTTATGTCCCTGTCACTAACAATAGTTTTTGGAACTCCATGTAACCTAACAATGTCCCGAAAATACAATTCTGCAACATTGACAGCATCATCAGTCTTGTGACAAGGTGTGAAGTGAGCCATCTTCGAAAACCCGTCAACCACAACCATTATAGCATCCTTTTGCCTTGCAGTTCTAGGCAAACCAACTATAAAATCCATAGAGATATCATCCCAAGGGGCTTTTGGCACTGCCAATGGTGTGTAGAATCCCTGATGGAAGGATGCCTTGGCTTTCTGACAAACAACACATTGTGATATTACTGCTTCAACATCAGCAATCAATCTAGGCCAATCGAAATGTTCTTGCAACATTGTCAAAGTTTTTGTGATACCAAAGTGTCCTGCAATTCCACCCCCATGCGCCTCTCTAACCAGTAACTCACGAATACTGCACTTAGTGATGCAAAGTAGATTCTCTTTGAAGGTGAATCCCTCGTGTAGCACATAAGATCCCATAGAACCTTTCGAAATTTGTGAATAGATAGGATCAAAATCTCCATCTTGCTCGTAATATTGTGTAACCAACTCCAAATCAAGCAACTTGAAATTAAGGACACCAATTAAAGCATACCTCATTGACAATGCATCACCAACCACATTAGATTTGCCTTCTTTGTACTTTGATGAAAAGTGAAAAGATTGCAAATATTCAACCCACTTAGCTAGCATGTCTTGGATTGAGTTTATGTTGGCCATTTTTATGCTTCAAAGACTCATGATCAGAATGCAATATAAAGTGACTTGGACATAGATAATGACTCCAATGATCCAATGGTCGAACAATAGCATAGAGTTCTTTGTCATAGGTAGAGTAGTTCAACCTTGCCCCATTCAATTTCTCACTGAAATAAGCTATAGGTCTCTTACCTTGAACCAATACTGCACCAATCCCCACGCCACTAACATCTGTTTCAACCTCAAAAGGTTTCGAAAAATCTGGCAAAGATAAGATAGGAGCTTGACAAAGCAATTTCTTCACCAACTTGAATGCCTTTTGCGCATCCTTGGTCCATTCAAACTTCTCTTTGTTCTTTTTGATACACTCGGTCATAGGTGCTACAACAGAAGAGAAATTATTCACAGATCTTCTATAGAAAGAAGCTAAACCATGAAAAGCACGCACCTCAGTCACAGATTTCAGAACTGGCCATGATTTAATAGCTTCCACCTTCGAAGGATCAACTGAAACACCATCCTTAGAGACAAAGTAACCTAAGAACGTCACACTTGAGACCATGAACGAGCACTTTTCGAGCTTAGCATACAACTTCTGCTTCCACAAAGTTTCAAACACATCTCTTAGATGCTGCAGATGATCTTCAACACAAGCACTATACACCAGTATATCATCCAAATAGACAACTACAAACTTCCCAATGAAGGGCTTCAAAACATCATTCATCAACCTCATAAAAGTACTAGGAGCATTAGTAAGACCAAAAGGCATAACTAACCATTCACAGAGTCCTAGTTTAGTTTTGAATCCTGTCTTCCATTCATCACCCTCTTTCATCCAACTCTGATGGTAACCACTCCTCAAATCAATCTTAGTAAACACCTGTGATCCAAACAACTCATCTAATAAATCATCGAATCGAGGAATTGGAAACCTGTATTTGATGGTGATGTTGTTCACAGCTCTTGATGGTGATGGAAATCGCCACTCACAATCACAGTAGTCTAGCTTCAAATTCTCCAAAGAAACACGAAGAATTTTAACTAGGATTTATAAATTTGTGTTTTATTAAAGCTCCAAGCACCCTCAATCACAAATTTATCCTCACGTGAATCTAAACCCTACGCACCT
Source organism: Suaeda aralocaspica (assembly GCA_016808085.1). NCBI lineage: Eukaryota > Viridiplantae > Streptophyta > Magnoliopsida > Caryophyllales > Amaranthaceae > Suaeda > Suaeda aralocaspica. The sequence continues at coordinate 2,612,246 of PYUH01000271.1, forward strand.
ATTCTCAATATAAAAATAGTAGTGGAAAAATCCCTATTAATAACGCCTCATTAGTATCATTTCTAAAAAAAACGATACTAAGACTTCTCTATTAATTTTGTCTCTTGAAAAAATGACACAAATATATCTTCATTAGTGTCATTTCTTACAAAAACGATATTATTATTTGTCTATTAGTATCATTTATACATAAAATGACACATATAGAAGCTATAAAAAAATTAACAGCGAGCTATTAATATCGTTTTTCATCAAAAATGATAGTAATGGGATCTCTATATTACACATGTACGGATGCCCACCCACTCTTATTTTTTCTTTCACTCTCAGCTGCCCACTCTCATTTCTATTTCACTCTCAACTCTTTCATATCGTCTTTCTCAACTCTCAATTCTCAGTTGATGTGCATATTGATAGAAATCGCCACTCACCACAATGTAATCTAGTTTCAACTCTATCAAGAAACACCAACAGTTTTACGCTAGGGAATTTTCGAACAAATAAGTGTTTGATGAAAGCTCAAAACATCCTCAAACAGACTTTGATCTCACGTGAATATAAAGCTAATGCAAGAAGTAATATACGGTATATTGTTTTTGACCGAAAACAATAAGGAAAAAACGAACAACTCAGTGTTGGCTTTTATTTCACAACATAATCTATGTTGTTACAAAGAAATCTCAAGGTTATTTATAAAATAGCATAAGACTAAATCATAACAACTTCCTAGGATAAAAGAAACAAAAGAAAAACGTTAAAATCAAAGAAAAACGTCCCAATTTGTCCACATGCACAAGTTCCCCAACAAACTCAAGATAAGATTGCAACATCATCTTGCCATTTGATCTTATCTTGCTAACAAACTCTCACTAACTCTTAATAACTAGATTCTATTCCAAAAACTTGACTAATTAATGAATTAACAAAATAATCAGTAAATATCCTTAAAATTACACGCCATTTCCATGTTGCCCAAGTATCTTGAAAATCGTCACAAAACACTCCACAAAGCCTTCACTAGTTTTGCGCCATTTCAAGCACTCTTCCAATCTTCATGAAATGCTTCAAGATTCAATCATTTAATCAAGAAACCATTTTCCATGTATTTTATGATGATTATGATGATCAAGACTCAACAAGAAATGAAGACACCTATGCCTGAAATGAGAAAAACCCTAGTGCCTGTAGTGGGAAAAAACCCTTAGGCAAAAATCATATCCACTAACACTATAAGCACCACTGAATTCTTTTGGTGAGGATTTTAGTTGCATCTGACCATGCACACCCAGTTGCCTTGTGTCACCAAAGGCTACCAGTTCAACCAATGTTGCATTGTTCTTCGCTGCATCCATCAAACCATCGAAGTTGTCCTGATATATCGCTTGATTTATATCATCATGCTCTTCTTCAGAAGAGTTTGTCCTCAAACCTCAAAGTTGATTATCAGGAACATAGGTAGCCATATCACCAATTATAAAAGTTGCATGAACTCCATAGTCACCTAGAATCTCTAGCTGATGCGCATTCTCCCCCACCTTTCTCACGATTTTAAAAGGTCCATCACATCTTGGCATTAGTTTATTCTTTCGTTGATTTGGGAACCTTTCCTTGCGCAAATGTAACCATATCAAGTCTCCTTCCTTGTAAACATGCCGAGTCTTGTTCTTGTTAGCACGTTCCTTGTAAGTATCATTTAACTTTTATTAATCCTGGCTCTGACCTCCGCATGCAATTTCCTCACATAATCAACCTTAGACATTGCATATGTGTTCACCAACTCACCTTTAGGAATACTAATGAAATCAATGGGTAGCTTTGGGTTTAGACCATACAATACTTCAAAGGGTGAATGTTTTGTAGCACATGTTGGTGATTTATTGTAAGCCAGCATGAGCTAACATCAAATCCCAATCCTTCTGCGTCTTGCTCACCAAAACTCTCTAAAGAACGCCCAAAGTACAATTAGTAAATTCTGTCTCGCCATCAGTCTGTGGATGATATGATGCACTGAACAAAAGTTTCGTCCCTACCAATCTCCAAAGAGATTTCCAGAACTAACTCATAAACTTAGTATCCCTATCATAGACTATAGTATTTGGAACTCCATGTAGCTTCATAATTTTCTTAAAGTAAAGATCAGCTACATTCACGGCATCATCTGACTTATGGCAACGAACAAAATGCTCCATTTTTGAGAATCTATTTATAAGATAACCCAAAAAATAAATCCTAACAACTTCCTAGGAACAAAATAAAATAAAGGCACAGGATAATAAATCCTAAAATTCATCCAACATGGTCACTTTCCCATGTTGCACAACAAACTGAAGATAAGATTGCCACATCATCTTGTAACTTGCTCTTATGTCTTCAACTAACTCTAACTAACTCCAACTAAATAGATGTTTATTCTAGCAACATGACTAACAAACTGATAAAAAATAAAATCAACATAATACATTCAAAACACACGGAATACTCAAGAAGCCCAAGATTCTTTAAAAACGTTAAAAAAAACTCACCACCCTTGTTCTTCGTTTTTACGCATATTTGAAGATTCTTCAACAACCTTCAAGAAATGCATCAAGATTCAATCTTCTAATCAAGAAAAATTCAAGAAAAAATTCTCCATGCATTTTAGGATGATTATGATGACCAAGACCCAACAAAAAATGAAAACACCTATGACTAAAATGAGAAAAACCCTAGCACTTACAGTAGCAAAAACCCACCAAAGCAAAAATTAACTTATTCTTCTAGGGTACTATAAACACTATATTCACAAGTGGATTCTAGGCTCATGTGACCATGCACACAAAGATATTAGCCTTAGATGCACCAAATTGCCTTGTGTCACCAAAGGCCGCCAGTTCACCGAAGGTGGCATCCTGGTTATATGCATCCATTAAACCATCGGAGTTGTCTTGATTATATGTATCTAGATTCATATCATCTTCCTCTTCTTCAGAAGAGTTTGTCCTCAAACCTCGAAGTTGATCATCAGGATAAGGAGCCAAATCACCAATATTGAATGTGGCATGAACTCCATACTCACCTGGCAACAGTAGCAGATATGCATTGTCACCCACCTTTTTCACGATTTTGAAAGGACCTTCACAACATGGCATTAACGTGTTTTTGCGTCGATTTGGAAACCTCTCTTTTTCGTAAATTCAACCACACTAAGTCTCTGTCCCTATTAACATGCTGAGTCTTATGTCTGTTAGTATGTTACTTGTAAGTATCATTCACCTTCTCAATCCTGGCTCTGACTTCTACATGTAATTTCTTCATATAATCCACCTTAAGCTTTGCATAATTATTCCCCAATTCACCTTAAGGACTACTAATGAAATCAATCGGTAGCTTTAGGTTTATACCATACACTACTTCAAAGGGTGAATGATTTGTAGCATATATAGGTGATCTGTTGTAAGCAAATTCAACATGAGCCAACATCAAATCTCGATCCTTCCGTGCCTTGCCAACCGAACCCCTCAAAACTACTCCAAAGTTTAATTTGACACCTTTTCTTTGCAATCCGTCTGTGGAGGATATGATTTATTAAAAAAGAGTTTTATCCCTACCAATCACCAAAGTGATTTCCGAAAGTAACTCATGAACGTAGTGTCCCTTTCACTGATTATAGTTTTCGGAACTCCATGTAGCTTCATAATATTCTGAAGGAAAAGATCAGCTACATTCATGGCATAGAACAAAATGTGCCATATTTGAGAATGTATCCACCACCACCACGATAGAACCCTTTCCTCTTGCGTGATTAAAAGTTGCCTTTGCCCTCTGATAAGTAACACACTGAGATATAATGGCTTCCACATCTGCAATCATCTTAGGCCAATAAAATTAATCCTGCAACATAGTCAATGTCTTTGTAATGGTGATCAGGAAGCAGATTCAAGCAATAACAATGGTGAAAAAGAGTTGGTTGTAAGTCGTTCTGAAATTCATGGAGTCAGACCATTAGGGTTACATGGGTTTGGCTTCGGATTGGCTCTAGGACACTGTTGCATATTATATTTATCTGGTTAGGGTTGGCCACATGCCGTTTTTTCCCACTGGAGCTGCTAGGGTTATTCTCATTTTAAGCATAGGAGTCTTTATTTCTTGTAGGGTCTTAAACATCATTTACTACCTAAAGGTAAAGGAAAATGCTTTCTTGAAAGTTCCTTGATTAAAAAATTCGTTTTCAAAAGGTTTCTTGAAGATTGAAGTGGTTTTTTGAAGTTGTGAAAGAATTGGACCTAAGGAGCGATGCATGCTTTTAGCGATCTTTAAAGAATCTTGGGCACCTTCATATTTCCTTGATTTTTAAGTCATTTCTTCATGATTATCTTTATTTTTTTTGGTTAGTTAGTCAAGTTTTTACTATAGACTCTGAAAGTGCAAGTTACACTTAAGAGGGTGGGTGAATTGAGTGTTGTAAATTTTTTGTAAATTTTTCGATTAATTATAAGAATAGTTTAGAACCAGTTCTCATGCAGTGGAAATAATAAAGAAATAAAATAAACAACACCAAGATTTAACGATGTTCGACTACTAATAAGTCTACTTCCTCCACTCACATACTCTTTTATTAATAAACACATAAAAACAAAAGAATTACACTCAATCAATTATGCACCTATGCACAATATGGTTCCCCAACTTCCACCTATGGAAGTCCGACTCAACCCTCAACTATGAAGGTTCCAATGAAGATGATCCAAGGTCAACTTCCCCAGCAAACCGAACTCTCAGAATGCTCAAATTACAACTCTTTGTCTCTTAATAACAATTAGCCTAAATCCTTACAAAAGAGAGAATACTAAGACCTTAATGTGGTTATGAGGTTTTTGGGAGATTGAGATTAGAGAGCGCTTTTGCAAATCGTAATCTTCTGTTTTTGTTTGTGCAAAAGTTGTTTTGGTTGTCTGCTTGCAAATCTCCTTAAATAAGCCTTTGGATAGTATGTCATGTAATATTGCAAGAGAATATTTTCCTTGCAATTATAAAAATAATCCAGGGAAAATATTCTCACTAATTTTATTTGAAATACTTGCCATACTTAAGAATATTTGCCTTGCATACCAATCCAAGCATCCGTGTTTTTTTTGAAAAACAATTTTGCGCGGAAAGAAACTTTCCTAAAATACGGATGTGTGAAGTAAACTCTAGGGGAATGGTTTAGCACTATTCCCAGACTGTTCCAGTCAGCCAAGCTTACTTATAATTATGTATGCCAAGTAACTTAAGTTCCTTGTCATTCATAATTAGTGCAACTCTATAATCTCAATCGTTATGTTGCATATGTATACCTTCATATCACTTACATAACATCTAAGACCTAAGAGTTAGACTCTATGAGCTTGATCTTCATGCAAACTTCAAGACTTGGCTCCTCGGGCTTTATCTTGTCATCATTGTACTTGTTTCTTTAGTAGATGCACATGCAAACAGAAACTTTCATACAATATAATAGTTCAATGTGGTTTGTCATCATTAAAAACAAAATCTAGGAACTCAACAAATTCCCCCTTTTTGATGATGACAAACTATGAAGTCCCCCCTGCAGATAGTATCATTTGACATTTCGAACTTTTCAAAGATTTTTTATTCTTTAGAATTCAATGAACTGGTCTCATACTGTTACTGCAGATTTAGCATCCTTCACAACTAACTGACAACAGTTTAAGAAAGAGTTTGCTAAGTACCCAGGGCAAATACTAATTAGACACAGAGCTCTTAGACTTAAACATGTATTCGCAATAAGAACCTCAGTAAGTTTATCAACTTGTTGTCAAGCAAACAAGCTGTTGGGATGATAAGAAGTAGAATGCTTTGAATAAATTTCCTTCCAGACCTTATGGTCGGTCACCACTAGCAAGTTTATCAATCTTGCTTCTAGTTGGTGCAACACATTAGTAATATTCATTTAACCTGCTTCTCCTTGAATTAGGTAGAAGAGATCATAACTTCACCCTGATTCCCCCTTTTGGCATCATGAAAACAGTCAAAGAATAAAAGCAGTGAAAACAATAACTAAAGACAATCATTAGTTAAACTACTAATCATATAAAGTCTTAGCTAATTAGGTATTTCAAACAGCATCCTAGGGATGCTGATTTTACCAATTGTTCCTGCGAAAGTGCCAAACTTACTTGTTCTAAAGTTATTACAAACAAGTAGCAAACCAAATTACAAAATAAAATGTTTTTGAGGATGGAAGGGGAAAACCAGAATAAGAATTCAATTAAGGAGGGGGTTAGCAGCAATAGGATAAAATAAGAGGAAACCAAAGAGATCAATCATCTCTAGAGTCTTGTTCAGTCTCATCATCTTCAAATTCTTCTGAAGCACTGGCAACATTCTCATCATTAGCCTCTTCCTCATCCTTCTCAGATTCAAGTTCAGCATCCTCATCATCAGCATCACCTACAGCTTCTGATGTATCATCCTTGTCTTCAGAATCCTCTCCACCAAGTATTTCTCCTTTGTCAAGACGAACCTCAATTCGTCTGTAGGATTCCTAAAGTGCAGCACATAGTGTAGTGACCCCATTTACCATATTTTGTATTAGTTGATTCTGATCACTAAGCTTCTTAACCAAGGCATAGGTTGCCTGAACTGTTTCTGTACTGGTCCCTGCAAGACCAGCATCACTTTTTCCTTCATCCTTCATTTTTAAAACACCTCCTGCGTATGTCATGCCTTTCTAACCTATAATCTAATTTGTTAGATGTGACATGGTGCCATAATCTCCTACCATTGGTATCTTCCAGTGCACAAATACTAAGGTCAGCCATCCTCCATATGGCATAGCATGATTAGCTTTCTCCATACAACAGATCATATGTCCTAACATCATAGCATGGAGGTTGACAGGAATGTGTTCAATGAGGCAGTAAATGAGAACACTATCAATCAACCGTATACTCATACGACCTTGTCCCTTAGGACACACAATCTTTGACGCTATAGTGTGGAATATCCTCATGCTTGGTTCCTTTAATTGGCCAATGGTGTACACTTGCTTGTTGTCAGGTGGACCAGTAAAGAGTCTGGTTTGCATCTATTCTGCAATGACTCCCTTTACAAATGGCTAATTTTCTCTTGAGTAAACATCAAGTCCCTTTGTAGAAACTTTGAGAATCTAAGCCAATTTCTTTTTAGACAAATTTATGTGAGTATCTTTAACAAAGGAGAAATAGGATCCATCATCTTTAATATGAAGGTATGAGTAAAATTCTTCAACTAGGGACATGAGCACAACTAAATCTTTTGCAAACAACACAGACCATTTCTGGAAATCTATGGCTTCCTTAACCTCAATCAAGATTTTTGTGCAACCCAACTTCTTGCAACAGAAAATCCTACCATAATTTGTCTATCTTTGAGATTATATAGAGGTTCAGGAGTGGTAGACTTACTTTTCGTATATTTCATGCTTGAAGAGATCGCAACATCAGATTGCTTTCTCTTTTGCCCTATTGTGGTTTGGACTGGTTGTGCTTCCTTCATGATAGCCTTCCCCTTGGACGCTTCTGCACTCTTTCTAGCAACCATTTCACACGAGTACCCTTGCTTGCTATTTTCTTTGTGTTCTCTTTCTCAGTGGTTAACTCAACTTCTTCTTCTTCTTCGGTAACATCCTAGCTCTCTGATTTCTCAACCGTTTTGGGAGTGGTTTTAGGTGTAGGCGATTTAGATTTTGTGGTTGGTAATTTAGTAGCCTTCTTCTCCACTTTCATAACCATTTTTATGAAGGTTTCTTAGTGCTGACTTTCTTTTCTTTCACTTCTTCAGTAACAACATCCTCCATTTGTTTAATTTCACTTCCTTTTGATTCAACTTCTTCTTTATCCGACTTGGATTCGGATTCAGATTCCTTCTCATGTTTAGATTCTTCAACAATCGCTGGTTCCTTTGATTTTGATGTCTCAATTGGTACAAGAGTTGATTCTTTTGATTTTGGTATGGGTGGCTTTTTGGAAGTGGCTGATATTGTGGATGTAGGTGTGGAAGATTTGGTGGTTTTAGTGGTTAATTTTGGTGTAACCGCCTTTGTGGTTGTTTTTGTGGTGGATTTTTGTGTGGGGGATCTTATAGTAAGGGCTTTTGAAGTTGCAGCTTTGGTGTTCTTTCGAATCAATGGCACTTCTTCCTCTTCCATCACATCTTCTATCACAGACTCAATAACCATCTTCTTTGTTTTCTTCGTTTCAATTTCAGGACATTCACTAACTTCTTTCTCAACAAATCGTGTGCTTTTTCTTTTCGCCATGACGAGACTGAATATGTCTTTTGTTTTGAGCACAAAAAGAAACACTTTGAACAATGTGAGAGAAAGTGAGATGAAGAATTTAGATTAATTAGGTTTTTGTGTGAGAGAAAAATAAATAGTCGAGAGAATATATAGAAGATAAAGAAAATAGGAAAATGAAATGAAGAAGGAAAGTATGTTTAGAAGCATATATTTGTAGGAGATTTGAATCAAATCGGTTATCTTCAGAATATGTGAAAGATATTTATCTATTCAACCAAAAAGGTAGTTGCCATAAATACAACCGTCATTATATTTATTTCCAAAAATTTGAATTTTTTAAAATAAACTGACTGACTAAAAATAACCGCCTCATGGATCTGGTCTGTCCCAACTTACCTTTTACAAGATTATGGTAAGGCACTTGAATTCTAAATTGATCAGCTCAGCATCGCATAAGAACTTTGAGAGACCTAAAAATTATAAACAAAAATAAAACAAAAATATGTACATATTGACATCATTTAACTAGCCAAAGGGACAACTCAAGGCTTAAGAGCTCATTGTCTATTTTTAATCATACCGAACAAGGTACGAAGCTTAATGAAAATTTCTATGCTCAAAGGTTTTGTAAAGATGTCAGCAAGTTGATCTTCTGACCTGCAAAACTCCAATTCCACATTACCTTTTTCAACATTGTCCCTTACAAAATGATGCCTAATCTCAATATGCTTGGTTTTAGAATGTTGGACAGGATTTTTCGAAATTTTGATTGCACTTGTGTTATCACATTAGATGGGAACACTTCTGAATCAGATCCCAAAATCCTTTAGTTGTGACTTTATCCACAAGAGCTGAGCACAACATAAAGCTGCTGCAGTATACTCAAACTCTGCTATGGATAAGGCCACAGAATTTTTTTTCTTAGACCCCCATGAGATAAGACAGGAACCTAAAAAGTGAGCCATTCCAGAAGTACTCTTCTTGTCCACAATAAAACTAGCAAAGTCAGCATCTGTGTATCCCATAAGATTCATACTGCTACCTTTTGGATACCACAGACACAGGTCATCAGTACCATTTAGATACCTTAAAATTCTCTTAACATCCTCTAGGTGAGATTCTTTAGGGTTGCTTTAAAATCTTGCACACAACCCTATTGAAAACGCTATATATGGCTTACTGGCTGATAAGTAGAGCAATGAGCCAATCGTACCTCTATACAACTTACCCTCAACACCATTTCCCTTCTCATCAAGGCTCAATCTAGTAGAAGTTGGAATGGGTGTTTCATAGGATTTGCTGTCTTGCAAGCCATATCTTTTCAGCAACTCCTTGAGGTACTTCTGCTGATGAGTCATAATCCCATCCTTCGTTTCCTTGATTTGACGTCCTAGAAAGAATCCAAGTTCTCCCATCATACTCATTTCAAATTAACTTTTAATCAAATCTTCAAACTTATTAGATAAATAAGGATTAGTAGATCCAAACAAAATATCATCTACATATATCTGGACCACTAGCAGATCAGTTCCCTTTTCCTTCATGAATAGTGTCTTATCAACTGAACCTCACTTATATCCATTTTCTACAACAAAACTGGATAGCCTCTCCTACCTAGCTCTGGGAGCTTGTTTGAGACCATAAAGAGCTTTGTCAAGCTTAAAAACATGGTTTCGCAAGTCACTATCCTCAAATCCATGGGGTTGTTCCACATATACATCTTCTTTCAAATGACCATTAAAAAAGGCTGTCTTCACATCCATTTGAAAGAGTTTGAAGTTCATATGAGCTGCAAAATCAATTAAAATCCTTATTGCCTCAAGCCTGGCAACTGGAGCAAAGGTTTCATCATAATCAATTCCTTCCTGCAGATTGAATCCTTGGACCATTAGTCTGGCTTTGTTCCTGACTGTAATACCTAAATCATCCAGTTTGTTTCTTAACACCCAATTAGTTCCAATAACAGATATGTTTTCCTTCCTCGGTTCAAGATGCCATACTTGATTTCTCTCAAACTGATTGAGTTCATCATGCATGGCCAAAACCCAAACTGGATCCATCAAAGCAGTCTTGTAATCAACTGGTTCAACATTTGAAAGAAAAGAATAGAAAGCACAAAAGTTTTTTAGAGTAGAATTCTTTGTTTGCACCCCTTTGTTAATATCACTAATAATAAGATCAGAGGGATGAGAAGCCTTGTACTTGAAGGATTTGTTCATATCAAGATTTGCATTGGTGCCTTCTAATGTTGACCTGGTTCCCCCTGTTTCATTGTTATTTTGAATAAGTGAACCTAGTTCCATAGTGGTCTCAGCTGCGTTGTATTCATGTGGTTGAGCATCTCAGTCCCTATTTACTACTCTTACTTCATGAGCTTCTTGAGTTTATGCTTTACCAGACTCTTCCTCTCTAGGAGAGTTGTATGATGAATCTGGTTCAGCACCTTCTACTTCTTTAGCGCCAATAAAGTTTAGGATGCCAATTTCAAATTCATCATCATCAACTTGCACATTCTTGCTAAACATATTAGTTTCATCAAACAACACATGGATACTCTCTTCAACACACAAGGTTCTTTTGTTGAAGACTTTGTATGCCTTGCTGTGTGAAGAGTATCCAACGAAAACAACCTCATCACTTATGGGACCAAATTTGTCCAAACATGATTTACCGTTATAGTGTAGAAAGCATTTGCATCCAAAAACGCGTAAGTGCACAATGTTTGGTTTTGTTCCCCTAAGAAGCTCATAAGATGTTTTCTTTAGTAAACGTCTCAGCATTACCCTATTTAAAATATAGCAAGCAGTACTCATAGCTTCAGTCCAGAAGTTTCGAGGTAAACCACTCTCTTGAAGCATTGTTCTTGCCATTTCTTATAGAGTGCGGATTTTCCTTTCAACCACTCAATTGTGTTGCGGAGTTCTGGGGGCTGAGAAATTGTGAGATACACCATGATCATTACAGTAAGTAATGAAGCTGACATTGTCAAATTAAAAACAATGATCAGACCGGATAGAGACCAGTTGATGATTAATCTTGTTTTGGACTTGTTTTATGAAGATTACAAATTGTTCAAAGGTTTCATTTTTAAACTTTAGAAATAATGTCCAAGTATAACGAGAGTAATCATTAACTAACATAAACACATAGCTATGACCATTTTTACCTTGTACATGCATGGGTCTACACAAATCCATGTACACAATTTTGAAAGGTGTAGTGGTTCTTACAAACTTCTTTGGCTGAAAAGAGCACTTGGCATGCTTACATTTTGCATATTCATGAAAAATATGTTCTGCAACAAACTTAATGTTAGGTAAACCTATAACTAATTCATGAGATCGTAGTTGATTCAGCAAGGAAAAACCTACATGTCCAAATCTCTTGTGCCACAACCAATGATCATCCCTCATAACATTGAGACAAGTGGCACTGGTCTTAGGAATCTGACTCAAAAATGTTATGTAAACATTATTGTGTCGGAACCCCTTTACAAACCAGTTCCCTTGTTTCAGTGTTAACTATGTGACAAAGATTTGTTTCAAATTCAACATGGTTTCCTTTGTCACATAGTTGAGATATGCTCAAGAGGTTATGTTTCAAACCTTCAACAAAATATACATTATCAATTGCTTGAGAAAGCATCTTTTCAACCATACCTATACCTTTGATCAAACCTTTACTATTTTCTCCAAAGGTGACACTTCCTCCTTCATAGGCTACGAGTGAAAGAAATTGACTTTTATCTCCAGACATGTGTCTTGAGCAACCACTGTCCAAATACCAGAATGGCTTTCTTTTCACTCTACTCTGCACAAACAAATTAAGGTTTAGTTTTTAGGAACCCAGATTTTCTTGGGTTCCTTGTTAATGGGAACTGGTTTCATACTGTCCTTTCTAACCCAGATTTGTTGTACATTTGTCTTTCTTGTTTTATCATGTTTTCAATTTTTAGACAAATTATGTGTGTGACTATGAAGATTATGAGTTGTTTGAACATGGGACTGATTTTTCTTATTATGTTTTTGGTTGGACAACAAGTTTTAGTAATATGTCCATTATTACCACAGTAGGTGCATACATGCATGGCTTTTGCAAAGACATACTTACCTCTCTTGAATTCGGAAATCCAAGTCTCATCTCACCCCAATTTCCGGGGCTGTTGGAAGCTACTTCCAGAGTACCCTAATCCAAACCTCATAGAGTTACCAGGTTCTGAGGTAAGGATGTTTAGAATACTTTGAGCATCGAGCAACCTGTTCATATATCTTAGGCAATCACTCAAATCCAGTTTCTTGATTTCAAGTTTCTTAATCTGAGCTTCATTATATTCAGCAGCAATGGCAAGATCCAACTTTTCCCTATGAAGCTCATCCTTAAGTTTTGAATTTAATTCAGGATCTAGTTGAGAAGTGGTCTGAGTATTCTTGCCTTTCCTTAGTTGAGATATTTCAGCTTGAAGATCACATATTTTAGTTTCATATTCTAAGTTTAAGAATTCAATATCAACAACTTCATTGTCTGAAACAACTTTAAGGTTGATATCTTTTCTTAATTCAGATATTTCAGCTTGTAAATCACAAATCTTACCCACATGATCTTTGAAAATTTCTTCCACATCATCAACCATATAATTATATGCTAAAATCAAGTCAAAATGTTCTAGAGTAAGTGATTTCTATTTAAGAACTTCGAATTTTATATCTTCAACTTCTGCTTGCTTAAGGTTACTAAAACTTCTTTCATTATTTTCATAAAAATATGCTTTTCAAAAAACTGATTGAGGTTTTAGCATCTCAAGTTCTATATTATTCTAATCCAGACTTATTTCAAGCTCTGAAATTTTTTCTTTCAATTCTATACAAATAAGTTCAAGCTCAGCAGAACGACATTCACTAATATCTAAATTTAGATTTACTTCTTTTAGTTCCTTTTTGTTAGCCTTATAAGCAGCATTGCCTTTAACATTTTGTGCAATAGCAACATCCATAAAATTTAGTAACTCATCCCTATCACAATATCTCATTTGTTCTTGCATATCAAAAATAATTACCTTTTCTTCATCAGAAGAGCTGCTTCCAGCCATGAGACACATGTGTCCCTTCTTTGCTGAACTGCTCTACCTCTGGTTTACTTCTCGCAAAAATGAAGTCACACATACTAGGGATTCTTCCTCCTCACTTTCACAACCTGAGTCAGAATCTCCTTAGGCAGCAAGCGTGGCTCTCTTTATCATCTTTTTCTTCATTTGTCCTCCCTTCTCAGTTTTCTATGATGGAGAATCCTTGATCGTATGTCATGTTTCACCACATTTGAAGCAACCAGTGTGAGTACTGGTCTTCTTCATGTTTCCTTTGTTCTTCAAGGATTTTCCCTTATATTGGGTTATGAGGCTTCTCTCAAACCTTCTTGCCATGAGACCTATTTTATCCAGATCTTCTTCACTTTCTTCTCCCTTCAAGGCCATCCCTCGACTTTTGGTTGTTCCTTCCTCCTTTGTGCTTACCAACATCTCATGAATCATTAAAGACCCAATATGTTTTTCTACAGTCAGAGTGGTTAGATCCTTGGCTTCTTGGATTGCAGTTACCTTAGGCAGCCATTTACCTGTCAAATTTCTCAAAACTTTCCTAACCAAATCTTCACTAGTGAAACTTTTGCCAAGAGAATTTTGTTCATTAATAATTGACATAAAACGAGTATACATATCTTTTATATTTTCATCTCGATTCATATTAAAAGCTTCATATTTAGACATAAGCATATCTACCTTAGATCTCCTGACTTCACTAGTGCCTTCATAAGCTGACTCTAGAGTTTCCCATATTTCATTTGCAGTAGAACACGCTAAAATACGACTTAAGGTATGTGCTAGTGTATTCACTCTCCTTCTTCTCTGTTCCATCATTGTTGTTAGCCACCATCTTAGGACCATTTTTAATTATCAGATAGCACCCATAGTCAGTGCTAATTACAAAGTTTTGCATGCAGTTCTTCAACCAGGGATAGTTTTTTCCATTAAACTTTGGCAGCATTGATCCAGAATTTCCATTCATCATCTCTTGAGTACTCATCTTTTCTTCCTTCTCTAGGTGTTACCCTTTCAAGAAGATAGCTCTGATACCAATTGAAAGTGCAAGTTAAACTCAATAGGGGGGGGTGAATTGATTGTTGTGAAGTTGTTGTAAAATTTTCGATTAATTATAAGAACAATTTAGAACAAGTTCTCAAGCAGCGGAAATAATAAAGCAATAAAATGAACAACAACAAGATTTAACGAGGTTCGACTTCTAATAAGTCTAGGTCCTCCACTCACTCACTCTTTTATTAATCAACTTAGAAAAAACAAAAGAATTACACTCAATCAATTATGCACCTATGCACAGTATGATTCCCCAAATTCCACTTATAGAAGTTCGACTCAACCCTCAAGCATGAAGGTTCCAATGAAGATGATCCCAGATCAACTTCCCCAGCAAACTGAACTCACATAATGCTCAAATTACAACCCTTTGTCTCTCAATAACAATTAGCCTGAATCCTTACAAAAGAGAGAATAGTAAGACCTTAACGTGGTTATGAGGTTTTTGTGAGATTGAGACTTAGAGAGCACTTTCGCAAATCATAATCTTCTGTTTTTGTTCATGCAAAAGTGTTTTTGGTTATCTGCGTGCAATCTCCTTAAATAAGCCTTTGGATAGTATGTCATGTAATATTGGCAAGAGAGTATTTTCCTTGGAATTATAGAAATAATCTCGGGAAAATATTCTAACTAATTTTATTTGAAATCAAATAAAATCTACACAATATTATATCACATACTTGCCATACTTAAGAATATTTGCCTTGCGTACCAATCCAAGCATCCGTGTTTTTTTTGAAACACAATTTTGCGCTGAAAGAAACTTTCCTAAAATACGGATGTGTGAAGTAAACTTTAGGGGAATGGTTCAGCAATATTCTCATACTGTTCCAGTCAACCAAGTTTAGTTGTAGTTATGTATGCCAAGTAACTTAAGTTCCTTGTCATTCATAATTAGTGCAGCTCTGTAATCTCAATCTTTATATTGCATATGTAAACCTTCGTATCACTTACATTGCATCTAAAGCTAAGAGTTAGACTCTATGAGCTTGATCTTCATGCAAACTTCAAGACTTGGCTTCTCGAGCTTTATCTTGTCATCATTGAACTTGTTTCTTTAGTACCTGCACATGCAAACAGAAATTTGCATACAATATAATAGTTCAATGTGGTTTGTCATCATTGAAAACAAGAGCTAGGAACTCAACAGACTCGAAGTTATTTAGGATTTTATGCAAGTTGCAAGTAGATAAATATCTAGTTGGTCAGTTGATCAACAACTTGTGCATGATGGTGTGTATTGGTCGGATCTACTAGGGATCAAGTGGGAAAGTTGCACGTGATTCTTGAGTATTTTTTAGCTTGTTTAGAGTTTAAATCTTTGTAATGATGCAGTTGTTGGTTATATTATAAATAGCCATAATTCTTTTGTAACAAATTAGTTTTCAGTTTTCAATAATACAAGTTATTTGCATTCTTATGTTGTGTGTGATTCATGCGAAATTACAAGAAGATTTTCGAGTGTTTTATGAGTTAAAATCTTAAAAATATTAACCTTTAGTTTGAGGATTTGTGATTGAGTGTTTTCACAAATAAAAAGAAACCATAGTAACAAATTGTTGAGTGTTCCAGTCTAGAACAAAGTTTCGTAATTTTGGTGAGTTGTGAGTGTTTAACTTGCTAATTTTACATCAAACCAATCTATCTTAAGTTCAAGCACTTAGTTTGAACCTAAGATATAGATCAAGTGGTATCAAGAGACAATGGATGATCAAGGAAATAAACGTCCATTGAACAATGACGAGCTAATTGCACACATTGCTGAACAAACGAACAAATTGCAGGAATTGTTTTTAGGTTTGACCACTGAAGTAAATCACCTCAAAACAACGCCCTCCACTGTTGATGATGATCGTGGATAGATGTCTTTGAAGTGCTTGAATTTGATGGTCAAGGTGATGTTGACGCCTATTTGGAGTGGGAGTTAGCGTTTGAGAGATATCATGATTACAAAGGCACATGTGATGATATGAAGCACAAAATCGCAATAGGAAATCTATCTAAATATGCTTCTTTGTGGTTTAATGGTGTCTGGAAAAGCAGGCAACGTGAAAGAAATAGTAGAATTGAGATCTTGGAGAAACATAAGAAACTATTAAGGAGATGATTTGTTCCTGCAAATTACTAACAAGAATTGTATGTCAAATTGGTTATATTGAAGCAAGGAATTAAGCCAATGGAAGAATATATCTCTTAACTCGAAAAATTGACAAGACAATATAATGTTGAAGAAAGGGAATAACATAAGATAGCACATTTCATTGGAGCCTTGGATATGGACGTACGTGACAAAATTGAATTGCAATCTAATCTATCCTTTGATGACGTAAGCAAAACTGCTGTGATCTTGGATAAGCAAAGGAAAGAGGCGCAAGTAAAACACAAGCCACGACACCATATCGAAGTTTTAAAGCAGCTAATTCAAGTTCTTCAACTGAATCCAAAGGAGAGTAGCAGAAATTAGTATCTTCTAGTGGAGAAAAAGGGAAGAAGATCGAAACTCATGAGGATGGTGTTCCTAAAGTCACTTGTTTTAAGTGCAAAGGCTATGGGCATTATAAGAAAGATTGCCCTACCTCTAGAAATTTAACAAGTCGAGGGATGAGGGAGATAGATGAGTATACACATGACATTTATCAGGAGGAAGAAGAAGAGGAGGAAGAGTGCAAACCAAAAATTGACTAGAAGAAAGGGGAAGTATCCTATGAAAATGATCTAGTACTATGAAGGATGTTGCATTCTAAATCAGTTGATGGGGATCAAAGGGAGAATATTTTTCATACTCTTTGCAGGATGAAGGATTCATTTTGTAGTCTTATTATTGATGGAGGAAGTTGCGCCAATGTTGTAGCTTTGAAATTGGTGGATAAACTACAATTGAAAACTTCTAGGCATCCAAAACCTTACAAACTGAAGTGGCACGATGATGATAATGAAGTGGGAATTCGTAAGTAGGCTTCAGAGAATTTCTCAATTGGGAAATTTAATGAGCTTTGTGATGTAGTTCCTATGGATGTATGTGATGTATTGTTAGGGAGACCTTGACAATTTGATCGAAAAACTATTCATGATGGTGAATCAAAATGTCTACAAGGTTTTTAAGGAGGGAAGGACGAAAATTATATTGCCACTTGCACCTAGTGATTTAAACAAGAAAATGTAAGTGAAACCAAAATAAGAACATAAGGTTTTGTTTGTATCACGAAAACAATGGGAGAAAGAATTGGCTGCTCGAAGATTTGCATACTTTCTGATTGCAAAAGAGGAGAAAAACATGGAGGATATTAAACATCAAGAGTTGCGCAGATTACTAAAGGAACTTGAAGATGTCTTTCCAAATGATTTGCCACAGGGATTGCCACCAGTTAGGAGTATTGAACACCAGGTCGATTTAATTCATGGTACCTCCATTCCAAACAAACAAACCTATAGATGCAATTCAGAGGAGACAATGGAGTTGTAAAGGAAAATTGATGAACTCATGCCTAGGGGATATGTTCGTAAAAGTATGATCCCATGTGTAGTTCTAACCTTCCTTGTTCCAATGAAAGATGGAACCTAGAGAATGTGCATTGATAGTAGGGTAATGAATCATATTACAATCAAGTATAGGTTCCTTATTCCAAGGTTGGACGATTTACTTGATGAATTAAGTGGTTCTCAACTCTTTTCTAAGACTGATCTTCAAAGTGAATACCACCAGATTAGTATGAGGGAAGGAGTTGAATGGAAAACTACTTCAAAAATAAAGATGGCTTGTATGAATCATTAGTTATGCCTTTTGGTTTAATTTATTCTCCTAGTACATTCATGAGACTAATGAATGAAGTCATACGCCATTTCATTGGGAAGTTTGTTACGGTGTATAGTAGGGATGAGGAGGATCATATGGACCACCTAAGCCAATTGTTTGATATCTTAAGGTAAGAACGACTTTTTGGTAAAGTAGAGAAGTGTGATTTCATGCAAAAGGAAATAACTTTCCTAGGTTACATTGTTTAATTTGAAGGCATTAAAGTCGATCCTAAGAAAGTTGAAGCTATAGCATTTTGGCCTGTTCCTACAATAATTACACAAGTAAGATCTTTTCATGGTAAGGCTTCTATTTGTAGGAGGCTTATTCGAAATTTTGATACTATTATGAGTCCTATAACTGAATGCACAAAGCAAGGAAAGTTTGAGTGGACCAAGTATGTTTTGCAAGCCATTTAATTAGTGATGGAGAGAATGTGTAATGCTCCTATTTTAGCTGTTCTTGATTTAACTAAACCATTTGAAGTTGAATGTGATGCAATTAGTACAGGGATTGGCGCAGTTTTGATGCAATGAGGGAGACCAGTTTCATATTTTAGTGAGAAGCTGAATAATGGGAAGCTGATTTATTCTACTTATGACAAGGAGTTCTATGCAATGGTGAGAGCTTTGGATTATTGGAGCCACTATCTTCGTCCAAAAGATTTTGTGCTGCGTTATGATCATGATTCTCTGAGACATATCAACAACCAGTAGCAGCTCAATGCCAGACATGCTAAGTGGGTCGAATTTCTAACGTCTTTTAACTTTGTTGCAATATACAAGGCTAGAAAAGCTAATAATGTTGCTGCAGATGCTCTTCCAAGAAGACATAACCTGATAAAAATAGTTAATTCCAAGGTATTGGGTTTCGAAATCATCAAGGAGTATTATGAGAAGGATGGGATTTTGGTGACATATATAGAGACAGGATGGATATTTATAACTTGGTGAATGGATTTTTATTCAAGGGAAATAAACTTTGTGTTCCTAAATGTGCTATTAGGGAGTTGTTGATTACAAAGGCTCATGGAGGAGGTCTTGTAGGACACTTTGGTATCAATAAAACAGTTGAGTTACTTCAAGAACATGTTTGTTGGGAAAAGATGGTGGGGGATGTACATGTTATTCTTGCTCGTTATGGGACATGTCAATGGTCAAAGAGTACATTTCATAAAGGGTTATACACGCCACTACCAGTTCCAGAGAAGCCTTGGGAGGATGCGAGCATGGATTTCATTGCTGCATTGCATGAACACTGAGAGTTAAGGATTCAATCATATCATGGTTGCGATTGATAGTTTCTCTAAGAGTGCGCGTTTCATTGCTGGCCATAAGACTGAAGATTATATGGGTGGTGCTACCTTATACTTTAGATAGATTGTTAGGATGCATGGTGTTCCTAAAACTATTGTTTCTGATAGGGATAGCAAGTTCCTTAGTTACGTTTGGAAAGGTTTGTGCAAATTGATTAGCACAATACTATTATTTAGTATCTATCATCATCCACAAACATATGGGCAGACTGAAGTAACTAACAGGACAATAGGATCGTTACTCAGGGGACTTGTAGGCAAAACATGCAAAGATTGGGATATCAAGCTTAGTCATGTAGAGTTTTCTTATAACAGAACACCTGCATATGGTACACAACACTAACCTTTTGAAATTGTATATGGTATAAATCATTACATTCCTATTTAATTGATTGAGATTCCTAAAAATGAGTTTATACATGCGGATGCAAGGAAACATGTTGAGAATATGTAGAAGCTGCATAATCAAATCAAGGCAAGAATTAAAAGGGTTAATGATATGTACAAGAAAAACGCAATCAACAGCCACCAGTCCAAGTCATTAACACAGGTGATTTGGTTTGGGTTCATCTCAGGTAAACGCAAGCACAAACTCATGCCTAGAGCAGAAGGACCTTTATGAGTCTTGGAAAAGTATAGAGACAATGCTTACAAAATTGATGTTGGGGAGGGATATGGCATGGCTAGTACTGTCAACATTGGGGATTTGACACCTTACTTGGATGATAAGAATATTCAAGAATTGAGGATAATTCCTTTTGAAGGAAGGGAGGATGATCGGGAAGCAGATTCAAGCAATGACAATGGTGAAAAAGAGTTGGTTCTAAATCGTTATGAAATTCATGGAGTGAGACCATTTGGGTTACATGGGTTTGTATTTGGATTGGATCTTGGACACTGTTGCATATTATATATACCTGGTTAGGATTGGCCACATGCCAATGAAAAGATGGTGGAGTTAGGGAATAACTTGGTTTTGCCTATTGGTTTTTTCCCACTGCAGTTGCTAGGGTTTTTCTCATTTCAGGCATAGGTTTCTTTATTTCTTGTGGGGTCTTAATCATGATTTACTACCTAAAGGTAAACGAAAATGCTTTCTTGAAGGTTTACTGATTAAAAGAATCGTTCTTAGAAGGTTTCTTGAAGATTGAAGTGGTTTCTTGAAGTTCCACAAAAATGGACCTATCGAGCGACGCGTGTTTTTGGCAATCTTTAAAGAATTTTGGGCATCTTCATATTTCTGTGATTTTTGAGTCATTTCTTGTTGATGATGTTGTTTCTTAGTTAGTTCGTCATGTTTTTAGGATAGAATCTAAGTTAGGATTTTATGAAAGTTGCAGGTAGATAAAAGTCTAGTTGGCAAGTTGATCAACAACTTGTGCAAGTGGGTGTGTAGTTGTCGGATTTGCTAGAGAGCAAGTGGGCAAGTTGCACGTGATTCTTGAGCATTTTCTAGCTTGTTTAGAGCTTAAAGGTTTGTTAGGATTTAGTCGTTGGTTATATTATAAATAGCCACAATTCCTTTGTAACAAATCAGTTTTCAGTGTTCAATAATACAAGTTCTTTGCATTGTTATTTTGTGTGTGATTTGTACGAAATTCCAACAGTATTTGCAAGTGTTTTGTGAGTTAAAAGCTACAAAATATTCACCTTTTTTTTTTGGAATTCTGATTGAGTGTTGTCACAAAGTATAAAACAACCTTAGCAATATATTGTTGAGTGTTCAAGTCTAGAACTAAGTTCTGTAATTTTGGTGTGTTGTGAGTGATCCAATTTGCTAATTTTACATGAAACCAATCTTTCTTAAGTTTAAGCACTTAGTTTGAACCTATGATATATACCAAATTCCAACAATATTTGCAAGTGTTTTGTTAGTTAAAAGCTACAAAATATTCACCTTTATTTTTAGGATTTGTGATTGAGTGTCGTCACAAAGAATAAAACAACCTTAGCAATAGATTGTTGTGTGTTCTAGTCTAGAACTAAGTTTCGTAATTTTGGTGTGTTGTGAGTGTTTCAATTTGCTAATTTTACATTAAACTAATCTTTCTTAAGTTTAAGAACTTAGTTTGAACCTATGATATAGATCAATTGCCAAAGTGTCCTGCTAGTCCTCCACCATGAGCTTTTCTCACCAATAACTCCTTGAAACAATACCTTGGAATGCATAGAAGATTTCCCTTCAACAGAAAACCATCATGCAGCACATAGGACCCTAAACTACCCTTCGTCATTTGTGCCAAAACAAGTCTAAAACTTTCGTCCTTCTCATAGTATTCTGTGATAAGATCTAATCCAACAATTTAAAGTTCAAAAAACCTATGAGAGCATACCTTCTTGACAGAGCATCAGCCATCACATTCGATTTGCCAGTCTTATACTTAAATGAAAAGTGAAAAGACTGTAATAATTCTACCCACTTTTGCATGACGAGGATTCAACTTATGCTGACGATTTGATATACTTCAGAGCTTCACAATCTGAGTGCTAAATTAAGTGATTGAGCCTTAGATAATTAATCCAATGATCAAGAGCTCGAAAATTGGCATAAAATGCCTTATCATAAGTAGAATAGTTCAACTTTGCCCCATTCAACTTCATAGTGAAATAAGCAATTGGCCTCTTATCTTGAATCAAAACTTCTCCAATTCCCACTCCATTTGCATCAATCTCCACCTCAAAAGGCTTAGAAAAGTCAGGCAATGCTACAATTGGTGTATTACAAATCAATTTCTCGATAAAATAGAATGCCTCTTGCGCCCCTGTTGTCCATTAAAACTTTCCCTTGTCTTTCTTGATACATTCAGTCATAGGATCAACCAAAGATGAAAAATCCGTCACAAATATTCTATACAATGATGCCAATCCATGAAAAGCCCGCACATCTATCACACTTTTGGATACATGCCATGATTTAATAGCTTCCACTAAAGATGGATCAACAGAAATACCATCCTTAGAGACTATATATCCAAAAAACTTCACACTAGGCACCAGAAAATTACAGTTTTCCAGTTTTGCATAAAGCATTTGCTTCCTCAATGTATCAAATACACTTCACAGATGATTTGATGTGAATATTGATAGGAAATAACCACTCACAATCAAAGTAGTCTAGTTTAATCTCTCTAATGAAACACCAAGTGATTGCTTAAAGCTCCAAGTACCCTCAACCTCAAATTTATCCTCACGTGAAACTAAAGCCTATGGACCAATTCCCAAAATAAAGAGTATTGTTTTTGAACGAAAACTGTACGGAAAAACGCACAACAATGAGTTGAATTTATTTCACCAAAACAATATATATTGTTAAAATTCAATTTGAAGGGTATTTATAATATAACCCAACAACTAAATCCTAACAACTTCCTAGGAACACAAGAAAATAAAGGCACATGAAAAAAAAAACTAGAATTTGACCAACTTGGCCACTTGCTGAAGTTAAAAAACAAATGCAATATAAGATTACCACATCATCTTGTAACTTGCTCTTATCTCTTCAACTAACTCTAACTAACTGCAACTAACTACATTTTATTCTAGGAACTTAACTAACAAATTAACAAAAAACAAAATCATCATAATACATTCATAAAATACGGAATTATGATGAAGCCAAAGAATCTTGAAAAACGTCCAAAAAACACGCCACCCCTATTCTTTATTTTTGCGCATATATCAAGATTCTCCTCTAATCTACAAGAAATGGTTCAAGATTCAATATTTTAATCAAGAAACCATTCTCCGTGTATTTTAGGATGATTATGATGACCAAGACCCAATAGGAAATGGAAACACCTATGCCTGAAATGAGAAAAACCATAGCAACTACAGTGGGAAAAAAACCCAAAGGCAAAAGCAAAAATTATGTGATTATTCTTGGCTACTATAAAAACTATATTCACAAATGGATTTTAGGTACATGTGACCATGAACACAAAGATATTAGTCTTAGATGCACCAGATTGCCTTATGTCACCAAAGGCCACCAGTAGACCCAAGGTTGCATCCTGCTTAGCTGCATCCATCACACCATCGTAGTAGTCTTCATTTTATATACTGATGTGGTTTTTAAGTGGAGCTCCCAAATACCACTCAAAACTCATGTTTGAATCAATTAAACTCCGACTCCTGGACGAATTTATTTTAAGACTAACTAATTAGCAGACTCCTGAAACTATTTAATTAGGATCTAAACTCACTCATTCACTCCTGAATTCACGAATTTACGAAACAATCTGGAATAATTAACTCACTTAATTTGCACAAGAAAAAAATGAAATTTTACTGACTTTCAACAAATTAAACTTATGTTGTTACATAGAATCCTTCGATTATTTATAGGAAAATATCATAACAAATTAATTACAACTCTAACTAACTTAGATAAGTTGCAACCAATATGAAAAGACGCCCCTTTTGTGGTTATCCACAAAACCTTCTACACATAAGACCACTTGCACAACTTGATCTTTATCTTGAATCAACTTGCAAAAATTCTAACAAACAAAATTCTATTTTAACAAACTATCTAGAAATGAAATAAACAAAACAAAACCTTCAATTTTATCTTGAGGAAGCTTGCAAAAATGAAGTCCAAGAATTGTCTTCCTGATTTTTCAAGACCTCTTCCAAGAATGCATCATTAAATCAAGAAAACATCCAAGAATGAATCTATTAATCAAGAAACTTCCAGAAAATCATTCACCATGCTCCAAAGATAATTTTGAAGGAAACCAATAGCTAAAAAGACTCATACATATAAAAGCAATGACATCCAAAATGAGAAAAACCCTATCAATTGAAGTGGCAAAAAACTCATGGACCAAACCAACTTATTCCCTAAAACCATTTGTATCCATCATGTAAACTGCTAATCTAATGTGAATCCAAACATATTCAAATCTTAGACAGTTATATTAACACCTTAGTCCACCAAGTCGAATGTATTAGTGGCTAATGGTGTTGGCTTAGGAAGCCACCACTATCATCCACAATGTCATCAATCTTCACCATAGTCACCCATACTAGTGATTTATCTCTATAAAACCCAATAGGATTCAGTATAAGATTAATTGGCTCATCCACTATTGGTTCAATATAGGATATCTCACTTGTGCTCAAATTCACACCATTCTCCCCTAGTTGAAAAGAATTTGCCCTCAAATTTACATCATCACAGTAAGGTGAGATATCTCAAATGTTAAAAGTGGCACTCACATTACCATACTTATCAGGCAAATCAATTTTATAGGCATTGTCTACATATGCTTCTACCACCTCAAAAAGTCCATCTGCTCTAGGTATTAGCTTGTTCTTGCATTTCTATGTGAAACGTTCCTTTCTGAGATGAATCCATACCAAATAACTAGGTTTGAAAACATGTTAAGTTTTTTTCTTGTTAGATCGTATCCTATAGACTTCATTCATCTTAGAAATCTTCTTTTTCACAGCATGACACGTGTTCTTGAAGACTTTCACTCGTTTTTGCTCATTTACATGGATTTCCTCTCTAGCTAAAGGAATTAGATCAATGGGCATATATGGATTGACTTTAGTCTGACTATCTGTCTGAGGGTGATGAGAAGTACTAAAAAGCTGCTTGGTATAAACCATCTTCCACAAACACTTCCAAAAGTGACTCCAAAATTTCAAATCCCTAGCACTAACCAAAGTTCGGGGAATTCGATGTAGCTTTACAATTTCTTTGAAGTATAGATCAACAACATGTTGAGCATCATATATCTTGTTCATAGCCACAAACTACACCAGTTTAGAAAATCTAGCAACAACTACCATTATCGAATCATGTCCCCTCTGTGTCCTAGGCAAGCCAATGATGAAATCCATACTAACTCTATCCCAGTGTGTATCAGGAACTAGTAATGGTGTGTAAAATCCCTTCACAAAGGTTGACTTTGCTCATTCACATGTAGCACACCTGGAAATAACTGATTGAATATATCACCTATCATCTTAGGCCAATAGAAATATTCACTCACAAGTGCGCCACAATGAGCCTCCCTTATCAGCAATTCATGAACTCCACTCTTAGTAATGCACAGTTTGTTGTTCCTGAATAAAAAACCATCCTGAATTATGTAGTTTCTTGATGGGTGTTGATATTCTGTAGCATATCTTAATCACTAACGTATAATTCCTTCAGGTGCCAAAATCGAAGAACTCTAGTATCAACCATAGCAGGCAGATATGATCCCCTTGACAAAGGATCGGCTACCAAATTATTCTTGCCTTCCTTGTACCTGGATCAAAAGGTCAAAGATTGGAAAAATTCCAGCCACTTGGTATGTCTGTAGTTGAGCTTCTATTAACCATTAATGTATTTCAAGGCTTCATGATCTGAATGCAGAATAAAAGGTTTTGGGCGTAGATAATGAGACCAATGATCTAGTGCTCGTATAATGGCATAAAATTCTCGATCAAAGTTGGAGTAATTCAATTTTGCGCTACTAAGATTCTCAGTTAAATACGAAATAGGATTCTTTTCTTGAATTAGAACAGCTCCAATGCCCACGCTAGTCGCATCACATTTAACCTCATATAGCTTGTCAAAATTAGGCAACATAAGGATAGGTGTGTTGCAGAGCTTGCCTTTTACCTCTTCAAAAGCCTCCTTAGCTCGTTTATTCCACTTGAACTCTCTTTTCTTCATCAATTCAGCTATAGGAGCCATTCTAGTTGAGAAATTTCATATGAATCTTCTGTAGAATGAGGCTAAACCATGAAAACTCCTATCTTTATGCACATTGGTAGGTTTCTTCCAAGTTTTAACAGCTTAAGCTTTGGAGGGATCCACCATAATACCTGCGCCACTTACAATATAGCCAAGGAAAATAATCTTTTCCCACAAGAAGTCACACTTTTCCAGCTTCCCATATAACTACTGCTCGCGTAAATTACTAAACAATTGCCTCAAATGGTCTAGGTGCCCATAAGAATATCATCCAAATAGACAACAATAAATTTGTTCAGGAAAGGCCTCAATACCTCATTTATCAACCTCATGAACGAACTAGGTGCATTGCAGAGTCCAAAAGGCATCACCAACCACTCATATAGACCTTGTTTAGTCTTGAAAGCAGTCGTCCGCTCATCACCTTCACAAATTCTCATCTCATGATAGCCACTTCTCATATCTATTTTAGAAAACATGCTAGATACATGTAATTCATTCAACATATCCTCAAGTCTTGGCATAGAAAATCTATACTTGATGGTTATGTTATTTACTACTCTAGAATCAATGCACATTCTCCAACATCCATCTTTCTTAAGTACTAGCAGAGCAAGAACTGCGCATGGAATCATACTTTCACGAACTAACCCTTTTTGCATCAATTCATCAATGTGGCACTAGAATTCCTTATATGCTTTAGGATCACATCTATAAGCAGGCTTATTAAGAATAGGTGCAACATGAATAAAATCAATAGCATGTTCAATTCCTCGAATTGGGGGTAGTTCATTAAGTAACTCATTAGGAAACACATCAGCAAATTCTTCAAGTAAAGGAGTGAGGTGCAAATCTGTAGGCACTTTATCATATGTTGTTCCCTTTACAAAGAGAATATATGCAGGATTCCTTGTTCCATCTCCTTCTCAAAATCTTTAGTAGAAAGGAATTTCCTATAGATGGAGTCAATGGTAGGAGATTTATTCGTTTCTTACCCTTCAGCACAGAGTAAACATTTGATTCTCCATTATGTGGCACCTTCCTATCATACTTCTATGGTCTTCCTAGGAGCAACTAGCATGCAGTCATAGGCACAACATCACACTACTATTCGTTATTGTATAGTCCAATAATGACATTGATTAATGCTTACTTCTTTACTTCAACCCCGTTTATATCATCACGCCAATTCCATTTATAAGGACTATTATGATCTATCTGCGTCAATTGTTGACTTTTTAGCAGATCTTTGGATGTTACATGCGTGCAAGACCCACTATCAATAATTGAATTGCAAAGATTTGGACCGATCTTGTAGATACTATTAAACAAGCTTTCTCTCTGCGTTGCATGTGGTTCTACTGCTAAATGCAAGGCTCTTCTAACCACAAAAGCTTCGCCACATTGTAGAAAAGGAGGTTGATTCATAGTTTTCAAAGTGGAAGTGTTTATGAACAAGATATGAACAGTACATGAGCATATTTTCTTACTTGATTGAACATGATATGGAAGTGTTTATGGATGACTTTACTGTATTTGGTGATTCATTTGATAAGTCCCTTCATGCTTTATCTCGTGTGTTGAATAAATGTGTTGGAACTAACCTTGTTTTGAGTTTTGAAAAATGTCATTTTATGGTAGAACAAGGTCAAGTTTTTGGTCATATTGTTAGTTCCAAAGGTATAGAGGTAGATAAAGGTAAAATTGATGTCATAAGTTCTTTACCTTATCCTACTTGTGTGCGTGAACTTCGTTCATTTCTAGGACATGTTTGCTTTTACAGGCGCTTCATCCAAAATTTCTCTAAAATTTCCTCTCCTTTATGTGCTTTGCTTGCTAAAGATTCTAATTTTGACTTTGATGATAAATGCAAGAAAGCTTTTGATAATTTAAAAGATAAATTGACAAGTGCTTTTGTGATTAGATCCCCTGATTGGTCTTTACGTTTTGAAATCATGTGTGATGCAAGTGACAAATCTGTAGGAGCCGTCTTAGGTCAAAAGAATGATAGAATCTTATGTGATTCGCTCTTCTTCTAAATCACTTGAACCTACTCAATGCAATTACACTGTGACTGCAAATGAAATGTATGTTGCCATCTTTGCTTTAGAGAAGTTTAGGCCATATTTATTAGGCACTCATGTGTTTGTTTATTCAGATCATTCTACTCTAAAATACTTGTTGAAAAATAAAGAGTCAAAACTTAGGTTGCCTGGGTGGATGCTATTATTGCAAGAGTTTGAAATGGAAATTAGAGATAAAAAGGGTGTTGAAAACAAAGTTGTTGATCATCTAAGTAGAATAGTACCTAGAGAGGATTGGCCATTGTTGACTGAATTCTTCCCTGATGAATAGATTGTTGCACTATATAGTTCTGACACTACTCCTTGGTATGCTGACAAGGTTAATTACTTAGTTACTAGAACATTTTCCCCTACACTCACTAAAGCTCAGAAGAATAAAATTAAGTCTGAATCTAAGTATTATTTGTGGGATGATCCATATTTATGGAAGTTTTGTTCTGATCAAGTAGTTAGAAGGTGTATAGAAGAATCTAAATTTCAAACTGTTTTGACCTTTTGTCATTCCTTTTGAATTGGTGGACTGTTAGGACCCCAAAGGACTGCTCATAAAGTTCTTGAATGTGGATTATATTGACCTACTATTTACAACGATGCATTTTTGTTTTGTAAATCTTGTGAGTGTTGCCAAAAGATTGGAAATTTGTCTAAAAGAAATGAAATGCCTCAATCTGGTATTCTTATTTGTGAGATATTTGATGTATGGGGTATAGATTTTATGGGCTCGTTCCCTTCTTCTTTTGGTGAATTTTATATCATTCTAGTTGTTGATCATGTGTCTAAATGGGTAGAGGCAGAGGCTGTAATCACTGATGATGCAAAAACAGTTGTTAAGTTTGTCAAGGGTCATATTTTTAATAGATTAGGCATGCCAAAAGCTACTATTAGTGATAGAGGAACTCATTTTTGTAACAAAACCATCGGTGCACTACTTGAAAAATGTCATGTAACTCATGGAGTTTGTACTGCATACCATCCACAAACTAATGGGCAAGCCGAAGTTTCTAATAGGGAAATAAAATCAATTCTTGAAAAAGTGGTTAATCCTAATAGGAAAGTTTGGAGTCTTCATCTAGGTGATGCCTTGTGGGCATATAGGACTGCTTTTAAAACTACTTTAGGAATGTCCCCTTATACACTTGTTTTTGGAAAATCCTGTCACTTACCTATGGAAATTGAGCATAAGTCTTATTGAGTAGTGAAACAGTGTAATTTAGACTATGACCTTGGTGGAAAAGAGAGAAAATTGTAGTTAATTGAGTTGGAAGAGTTGACGTTAGAGGCCTATGAAAATGCCAAAATTTATAAAGAGAAAACCAAAGCCTTCCATGATAAGAACATAGTTAAAAAAATCATTTCAGGTTGGCCAGAAAGTTCTCTTATATAATGCTCGCTTAAAATTATTTCCAGGTAAGGTGCAAACAAGGTGGCTTGGCCCTTTTGTGATTACTAACATATTTTCTCATGCTGCATTGGAAATTAAAGATTTTGATACAAACAAAGTTTTTAAAGTAAATGGCCATAGATTGAAACCCTTTTATGATCAGGCATTTGCGAAGATGATTGAAGATGTGTACTTTGAGGAGATATGACAGAGAACGTCGGGCCAACGACTCTAAACAAAGGCGCTATTTGGGAAGCAACCCAAGGCTTTTTTTTTTCTTTGTTCAATTTTACAGCTTTCAGTTAATTTTATTTTTACTACTATTTCTCCGTTTATTAGTTTGTTTTTTGTTTCTCGTCTAACCTGACAGCTTGGTGCTTTGCTTGAGCTGTTGTCTTGCCTGAAGTTGTGTTATACTTCTGCTGATACCTGCTATGGTACTACATACTGAAGCTCACAAATGATGCCTAATACTCAATTTATGCCACAACAAAAGCAGCAACAAAAGTTCTGATTACTAGTATCCAGAAGCCAAAACGATGACGGACAACTACACCTTGATAAACAAGCTAAATTCCTTCTTCCTTTCTTTGTATTTTTGTTCCATTGATGACAATGCAACAACTAAGTGTGGGGGAGGAGAATAAACATGGTTGTTTAATTGGTTGAGTTGGTTTTGTGTTGTGATGATATTTTTGATTGGACATATATGTTTACAGGTTAATAAAAAATGTTGGTTTTGTCCCAATTATGGGGCGGTGCTGCCAAATTTTTAGTTTATTAGGGTAATTTTATCTCTAATATTGTTGAAATGCAATAACAAGGACGAGGTTCACACCTCGTGTGAGACACCCAGCTTTAAACCTAGAAGGTAGTGCATTCAATTCACTAACCTTCTACCGTCCCCAATGGAATTTATTCCATGTGAGTTTATTTCTCTTGTTGCAATTCGACGTTTTTTTTAATAATTTCATTTAATTTTATTAATTTTTGTTAATTTTCGAACTAATTGGTAATTTGTTGTAAAATGTTAAAAAAATTGAGTTTTAATTTTTGTCATTAATTGACTTGCACTGGATCATTTAAATGATACATAAAGATGTCATAAACCCTTCATTGATATTGTTTATGGTAAGATGGATTGCTTTCCCTTTGTGCAACGAAACACAAAAGGAGGGCCACGAACCTTGTAAGACTCATATTCCTCAATATTTACCCTCCTTCTTGATTGCTTAAGTAAGGACGTGCATATTAGCTTCCTGAGATCGATGATCAAAGTGTGGGAAAAATGATAAAAGTCATATTTTTCTTGATTAGAACTTTCAGAGTTGTAGGCTTTATTTTTATATTTACTTCACAAAAAGTTCCCTATGCTTAGCCCTTTTGTGCCTAATTGTCCTATTTTTGGCTAAACCACATTACAAGCTTAAGGCCTTTACCGACGTCATGCTAAATAGAGTATTATTAGTTGAGTTGGATTGTAAGCATTGTAATGTTTAAAGAAGTAAAAGGGACTGGGTACTTGAAAAATGATAATTCCCCTTCAAAAAATAAAAGAAAGAAAAAAAGCATGTAATAATAATAAAACAGTTATATATACAATATAAGGGGGTCATCATTTGAAAGCAAATATTGGTATTACTAATCAGTAAGGGTTGAATGTGAACTTACATCGTAAAGGTTGTGCAAATTTCTATTGTTATTTTACCACCACAATTCCTAAAAGTTTTCCTACCCTTAACCTTAACCCCATTACAACCAACACTACAACAATAAATCACTTGGGCCACGTATTATGCCACGGAAATTCTACATTCATGGCATAATATCATCTAACCACGGGAAAAAAATATTTTGACATATAACATTAATTACTCATTAAATTTATGCCACGGCTATAAGTGATTTAGTGGCAAAATGTGGTTACGCCATGGGTATTTTTATTTCTACGTGGCTAACATAAATTTATGCCTCACATTTTGTTTATTTTCGTGGCTAATATATGTTACGCCATAGAAATTTTTGTTTTTTGTGGCAAGCCTATATATGGTAATCACATTAATTATATTAGTCTAAAATCAAAAGGTAGAAATAGAAACAGTTGTATATGTAATGTTGATTTTTTATAAATCATTCAATAGCAATTTATCGATTATAAAATTATTAAAATAAGATCATCACCCTATTTCAATTTTATAAAATTAACAATATTACTAAATATACTATTGCATGTAAATGAACTATACCAAATACACCTAAACGAGGAAAAATATTAAATGAATATAATAAAAAAAACTTCAAAAAGGCATATTTTAACGCTCGGGTGTCCGAACGAAGCAAATTTTTTTTTCAAGTTGATTATTTTTTCGAGCTCTACGCCGTGGCAAAGTCTCAAAGGGGATTTGGCCGATTATTTTTCCGAAAAAAGTCTTCTAGCACCCTTTTATTTGACAAACAAGCTTTGTTTACAATAACAATTTTATAATAGATATACACATGTTTATTATACTTGTTTTTTTTTCTAATTAATTATAATAAAAAATAAACAAAATATTATACATCAAGCAAAAAAATCCCAAAGACCTTAGCCACAATCACCCTCCCTCCAAAATTTTGGTAAAAAGTTAAAACCAACCCTCCAAACTAAAGTTAAAAATTGGAAGGGGAAACTCAACTCCACCAAAGCCTACTCCACTCAACCAAACGCCCACTCAACAAAACAACTAACCCTCTCAAACCCTAACCCACAATTCAATCAAACCCTCTCAAAACCTAACCCACGAATCCACTCTCAAATCAGCGACTTCCCACAACGTCGGAGACCACCTCGTCCTCTTCCTTGTCTATCTTTCTCTCCCTCTTCCTCGTCTGTCTTTCCCTTCGTCGTCGTTCTTCCTCTTCGTCGCCGTTCTTCCTCTTCGCCGTCGTTCTTTCTCTTCGTTGTTGCTCTTCCTCTTCGTCGTTCAGGTTAGTTTTTCTTAAACCCTAATTTGTCCAATTCATGCTCAAATGTCGAATTCACTACTTACTTTTGTTGTAAACTTTCGTAGTTGCTCAATTTGTCGAATTCCTCTTAGTTTTGTCGAATTTCATGCTCAATTTGTATGATTTGAGTGATTAAATAATGTCAAATTTCAACCCAATAATTACATAATTTGTATAATTTGTCGAATTCCTCTTAGTTTTCTTTCTTCTAAATTATTATCGACTATTTTTTTCACATACCTGTTAATTGAAGTAATTACCTGACACTACAACCACTTTAGTTTTTCATTTATACAATTTAGTTACTAAATGACACTTATTAGCTGAGCATAGTAGTACTTTAGTTGTATTTTGAATGTTTAAGTTAATGAATCACACTAATTAGTTAAAGACAATTAAACATTGATGTTCCAGTATGTAATGGCAGGAGATTGGGTTTGGGAGTTGTTATTAGGGATGATAATAGGGGATTTGGGAAAGTATTTTTTCCAAAAAAGGCCTCTAGGACCCATTTCTATAGTACCAAACTTTTTTATTTTAATAAAATTACATATACATTTTGAGAATTTATTTGGTTATCTTCACACAAAAAGAAAATAACCTTTTTCATAACATAACTTAAATATTATACCTAATTAATCTATAAAAACTGGTTAAACACCACCCAAATCACAACATAACCTAACTTAAATAGTATAGCTTATTAAGGTAAATATCATAACATAAATATAAGAGGCAAAATAGTGTGAGTAATTAAGAGGAAAAACATCCTAACTTAAATAGTTAGGCCACCATAACTTAAAGTAACTAAGCCTAAGCCTACAATTATGTGGCAAAACAAAAAAAAAGTATAAGAGGCGGTGTTTAAGCGGCAAAACAAAACTATAAGCGGCAATCCAATTTTTTCACAAAGTTGCACTTAATCAATCCGTAACTGGCTATTATCAAGAATATTTCCACTCGATCAAGACATCACCCAAATCACAGTTCACCTCTTCAGTTAATTCGCACAACTCTGTTTGGATAAATCATGTAAGTTTTGTTTTGCATGTCTTCATTAATAGTTCGAAATTCTTAAATTAATTACGATTTCTATTTATTAGGATTGCATGTTGCAATTGATTATGTTTAATTTCATCAATTTTTTACGATTCTGTTTCCTCAATCTTGTTTTTATTTTTTGTAATTTTTTTGCACGATTAGTTTGATGTTTTCTGTTTATTTCTTCAATTAGCTTGCTTACGAATTTGTTTGTTCAATTAGTTCAATGTTTCATCAATTTGTTTGTAATTTTTTTGCATGATAATGTTTAATTTTTTTATTTTTTGCAATTCGATTTTATATGATTTATTCTGTTTTTACGATTTCATCAAATTTTACGATTCTGTTTCATCAGTTATTTTATTTTTTGTAATTTTTTTCTTTTAATTTTTTTCTTAAATCTTGTTTCCTCAATCTTGTTTAATTGCATGTTTAAATGATAATGTTTAATTTCATACGCATTTTTTTTTTTTTGCTGCAAACGTCCTCAAAGAGCCGGTAGGAATCCAGTAGCAATTTGGGTAGCAAACGTCCTCGAAGAACCTGGTAATAATCTGTATCTGACTTCTTCAATTGCATGTAATTGCGAATGTTTATTTGTATTATGAAATTGTATGTAATTTTGAATCTGAATTATGAAATTGAAATCTGAATTATGTTATGAAATTGCTTGTGATTCTGAAATTGATAATGCACACTGTCAAAGTTTGGTTACTGCTCATTGCATGTAAAATGTTCATTCTGAAATTGCAATTTGGGTTACTACTTGTTTTGCTGTTTGGAGGTTGGTTTGAAGGTCAGTTTGGTTGGTGCTGCTGGCTGGTTTTTTGGTTGGGTGGTTGCTGGTTGGTGAGAAGGCTGGTGGTTTCATGTTGGCTTGTTGCTGTGTGGTGTTGGAGGGTGGAGTAGGGTGGCTGTCTGTGGGGATGAGGCTGTTGTCTCTGTTGCTGCTGCCTTGGTTTTGTATGTTGGATGTTCATAGCTGCTGGTGGTGTGGTTGTGTGGCTGTTCTATTATTTTTTTTTATTTTTTTTTTATTTTTTTTGCTGTTGTTGAGCAGGTTTTGTAGTCTGTTAGGCTGCTACTGTCTTGTTGTTTTGTTAACTGTTTGGTTTGCTTTGGGTTGAATGCTAGCTTGTCAGTTTTTGGGTTTGGCTTCTTTGCTGAATATGTTTGCTGCAAGCTGGTTTGTGGGTGTGAGGGTGGTTCTTGGGAAGGCAGTTTTGTTGAACAGTTTAGGTTGGCTGACTGGGCTTTAGTTGCTGTGAATTGGGCATTTTAGCTGTGTGTTTTGGGGCTGGTTTGGTTGTTTTTTATTTGGTTTATTTGTTTCTTGTATAGTTTGATTTGTTCTGAGCTGCCTTAACTAGACTGAGTCAGTTTGGTTAGGGATGGCTATCTAGGTTGTATGTTTTCTTCGTTTTGGTAATAAAATTTCTCACATTTTACGAAAAAAAAAACACTAGCCCAACCACAGCAACACAGACACCATACAAGCAGAAAAACCAACAAACACCACAAAACATCCATCACAACAGCAGACCACAAGCAGCAAAACCAAAACAGCACAAAAACACCACTGCACCACACCACACACCCCAAATCAGAATTGCACCTTCCCCCTCACAGCAAAACCATAGTCCTGAGTGTGTTTGGTGGATTCTTCATTTGGCTAATCTTTCGCAAGGGATTTCCTTCTGAACATGCTAATTGCCGTGAAATCTAAAATCTATTAAGAATTTTTTCTAAATCTCACTTAAATAAAATCACTTAGCTTATACTCAACAATTGTACACACTGAATCATTCTAATGTGAATATTTTTATGATAGTATTGTATCTTAGAAAATTACTTAATTTTTTTATTGTGGTGATGTGCTTGTAGGTTGGTACTATACAAAGAAATGCATAGATGGCGAGCAACAACACAAGAAGCATATTGGTGGCAATAATATAGAGAACTTTGTAGTTTTACTTTATTTTTTAAAATTATTGAACAATCGACTTTACTTTGTTGATTATAAATAATAATAGTATGTTTTAGTTCTTAGTATGCTAGTTTTAAGTACAATATTATGTAAAGGTTTCATTGTTTCAAAAGTACATTATATTATTAATATGAATATATTATTTCATTGTTCTAAGATTTGTTAATTGTATTTTATATTATTGGCAATAAATGTCTAAAAAAGAACTCGGTCAATAGAGATTGTTGGATATTAAAGTGTCATACATATGTCAGAACTTAGTATGTATATAGCCACGTATAATATATTTGCCACAGGATAATTAGTGGCTATTTTTATTTCTTAGCCAAGAGATATTTTGTGGCTAATTGTTTAGTAGCCATAATACTCTTTGGGAAATGAAATAGTTAGCCACGATAGTACTTGTGGCAAAGAATTAAATTAGCCATGGTAATACATGTGGCGAAGCTAGTTTTTCGCCACGGGATTATTTGTGGCATAATTTAATATTGATGCCACAGCCTCTATTTTCCCATGGCAAAAACATAGCCACGGCCACTTGCGCCACGATAATTATTTAAAAAATTTCTGTGGCAAAACTATATAGCCACGAGATTTTTTTACTTGCGCCACAATTTCTCCTGTGGCACTAGTGACAAATTGTTGTAGTGCAAATAAAAGTCCTTTTTGATCTCCCATGGCACTATTAATCTCTTAACGATGGAGGATTAGATTTTGTGCAAGTCTTGACGAGGGTCATCAAATTGAAGTGAGGCGAGCTAAAATGTTTGAGCATCCCTAGAGTGGATTCAAACTGAGGGGAAAGAAGCGGTAAGACTAGTTGGTCGATGAGGGTGTTAAAGCCTTTTTTATACCATGATCCATTCTTATTAATTATGACACCAAAATAATTTGCAAAAGACAAATGAGTTTATCCTTGAGATACGGTTTATTTTGTAAATTGGTACATTTTGATTTTGATCGAGGACGACCAAACGCTAAGTGTGGGGGAATTTGATAAGTGCATATTTATACCTATTTTTATTCCCTTATTTTATCATTATAGTCCTCTTTTATTTATTATATTGGGTTTTTGTTTATATTAATTATTTTATGGGTTTAATTTAGTATAAGATATCTTTATGGTTGTCTTAAATAGTTTTATACTTTATCGACAATCAAGTTTAATTCATATACTATGATGTTTATTAGGTTACATGGGCTACAATTCTTTAATGTGCAAAATATAAGAGAAATCAAAGTGGAATTCCACTTATTACTTCACTTGGCCATAGTACGTGGAAAGTGAGACTTAATCCCAAAGCAAGGAGCTGCTAGCTTCCTTTCTCACGCATCAAGTAAAGGAAGAAGAAGAATAGGAAACTTCCTATTTCGTCCTTCTCAACCTCTCCTCCATGGAAGTCCACGCACAATAACAGCAGGGCTTCTTCCTTGCCGTCTATGTCCATATCTCTTTCTATTTTCATGAGATTTCCCATCCCCTTTTTAACTCTCAATCATCCCACAAAATCTGCTCAAACAATATTCTTTTACATCAATTTTTTGGTATTAGGGCAAATTTAATAGTTGACTGTCGTATTGTCTTTCACCCAATTTCGGGAACTATATTTTGGGGTTCCCATAATTTTCAAAAGTGAATTGAGTATAAATTGGGGGGCTATTCTACCGAAAGGAAGAACAACACAACCTAGCCGCATATTGGAGAGCAATTGACAGTAAGGGTTTTGATCGGGTTTTTGACTGGAGTAATTGAAGAAAGAGGCAGCCATTGAAGGGAAGCTTAGTCTCGAATTCAAGTTCGAACGAGACCAACAACGAGTCTCAGGGTCGAAGCTGAGTATCGTACGGTGTTCTTGAGTACAGTTTTATAAGTCTTCTTCCTCAATTACTTTAATTAACATACCTTGTTATCCTCTTTACTACTCTTATTGACTTATATTGATTTGATTATTAGTATAGTACTTTGGGTTAGATTGCTACAATCTACTTGATTGATTTTTCTGGTTTTCTTATTAATTGAAATTACGCGTGGTTAATGATAAATTTTGCAATAATATTCTTTATTGTTATCTTTCATTGTATAATTGTGAGTGTTTGCTAATTATACGATTTGACTTAATTTAGATTGTATAATGAAGTAGCCCCTAGTTTATATTAAATCTGCGATTATGATTATAATACGAGTTTGGAAGTATTTTCAATCTAATTACTCTAATCATTTATGTGATTAGATTAATTAGGACTAATGATGTCTCCTAGTTTATAATGATGTGATGTCTAATTTCTGAAAGTTGCGATCATATTTGTATAAGTTAGTGTGGTTTAGAGTCAATTTGGCTTAGTTCGTAATTGGCTTTAATTAAGGGATGATAGGGAGTCTTTGTTACCTCAGGCTCTACAATTAGTCTAATAATTATAATTTGTGGTCCTCAAGGTCAATCTTATGTTTTTATTAATCAATTAAATCAAGTAAGAGGTATTTAATCGGATCGTTAGTTGTGTCGTCAATAGATCCACTTTATTTTTATTTTACTAGTAGTTGAGAATGAAAAGACTGTAAAAATTGTACCGACTTTGCATGAGGAGGATACAACTTATGATGACCATTGATATGCTTCATAGCTTCATGATTTGAGTGTAAAATAAAGTCATTGGGCCTTAGATAATGACTCCAATGATCCAGAGCTCGAACAATGGCATACAATTCCTTATTATAAGTAGAATAGTTCAACGTTGCCCCATTCAACTTCTCACTGAAATAAGAACTTGAACTCTTATCCTGAACCAAATCTGCTCCAATTCCCACTGCACTTGCATTAGTCGCCACCTTTAAAAGGCTTAGAAAAGTCAGGCAATGCTATAATTGGTCTGTTACAAAAAAATTTAATGATCAAATCGAATGCCTCTTGCGCCCCTTTTGTCCAATCAAACTTTCCCTTGTCTTTCTTGATGCATTCAGTCATAGGAGCAACCATTGATGAAAAATTCTTCAGAATTATGCTATAGAATGACGCCAATCAATTAAAACCTCGCACATCTATAATACTTTTTGGTGCAGGCGATGATTTAATAGCTTTCACTTTAGATGGATTAATAGGAAGGCCATCCTTAGAGACTATGTATCCCAAAAACGTCACACTAAGCACCGGAAAATAACACTTTTCCTGTTTGGCATAAGTTTTTGCTTCCTCATTATATCAAATACCCTTCTCAGATGATTTAGATGACCATTTACACAAGTTGATGTGAATATTGATAGGAAATCGCCACTCACAACCAAAGTAGTCTAGCTTCAAATTCTCTAAAGAAACACCAAGAATTTTAACTAGGATTTATAAATTTGTGTTTTATTAAAGCACCAAGCACCCTCAATCTCAAATTTATCCTCACGTGAATCTAAACCCTACGCACCTATTCTCAATATAAAAACAGTAGTGGAAAAATTCCTATTAATAACGCCTCATTAGTATCGTTTCTAAAAAAAAACGATACTAAGACTTCTCTATTAATTTTGTTTCTTGAGAAAATGACACTAATATATCTTCATTAGTATCGTTTCTTAAAAAAAGATATTATTATTTTTCTATTAGTATCATTTATACATAAAACGATACATATAGAAGCTATAAAAAATCAACAGCGAGCTATTAATATCGTTTTTCATTAAAAATGATAGTAATGGGATAGATATATTACACATGTACGGATGCCCACCCACTCTTATTTCTCTTTCACTGTCAGCTGCCCACTCCCATTTCTATTTCACTCTCAACTCTTTCATATTGTCTTTCTCAACTCTCAATTCTCAGTTGATGTGCATATTGATAGAAATCGCCACTCACCACAATGTAATCTAGTTTCAACTCTATCAAGAAACACCAACAGTTTTACGCTAGGGAATTGTCGAACAAACAAGTGCTTGATGAATGCTCAAAACATCCTCAAACTCACTTTTATCTCACGTGAATATAAAGCTAATGCAACAAGTCACAAAATAAGGTATATTGATTTTGACCGAATACAATAAGCTAGAAATCGTCACAAAATAAGCTAATGCAACAATTCTCAGCTGATGTGCATATTGATAGAAATCGCCACTCACCACAATGTAATCTAGTTTCAACTCTATCAAGAAACACCAACAGTTTTACGCTAGGGAATTGTCGAACAAACAAGTGCTTGATGAATGCTCAAAACATCCTCAAACTCACTTTTATCTCACGTGAATATAAAGCTAATGCAACAAGTCACAAAATAAGGTATATTGATTTTGACCGAATACAATAAGCTAGAAATCGTCACAAAATAAGCTAATGCAACAATTCTCAGCTGATGTGCATATTGATAGAAATCGCCACTCACCACAATGTAATCTAGTTTCAACTCTATCAAGAAACACCAACAGTTTTACGCTAGGGAATTGTCGAACAAACAAGTGCTTGATGAATGCTCAAAACATCCTCAAACTCACTTTTATCTCACGTGAATATAAAGCTAATGCAACAAGTCACAAAATAAGGTATATTGATTTTGACCGAATACAATAAGGAAAAAACGCATAACTCAGTGTTGACTTTTATTTCACAACATAATCTATGGTGTTTCAAACAAATCACAAGGTTATTTATAAAATAACATAAGACTAAATCATAACAACTTCCTAGGATAAAAGAAACAAAAGAAAAATGTTAAAATCAAAGAAAAACGTCCCAACTTGTCCACTTGCACAAGTTCCACAACAAACTCAAGATAAGATTGCAACATCATCTTGCCATTTGATCTTATCTTGCTAACAAACTCTCACTAACTCTTAATAGCTAGATTCTATTCCAAAAACTTGACTAATTAATGAATTAACAAAATAAACAGTAAATATCCCTAAAATTACACGCCATTTCCATGTTGCCCAAGTATCTTGAAAATCATCACAAAACTCGCCATAAAGCCTTCGCTATTTTTGCGCCATTTCAAGCACTCTTCCAATCTTCAAGAAATGCTTCAAGATTCAATCATTTAATCAAGAAACCTTCAAGAAACCATTTTCCATGTATTTTATGATGATTATGATGATCAAGACTCAACTTGAAATGAAGACACCTATGCCTGAAATGAGAAAAACCCTAGCAACTGTAGTGGGAAAAAACCCTTAGGCAAAAAATCATATCCACTAACACTATAAACACCACTGAATTCTTTTGGTGAGGATTTTAGTTGCATGTGACCATGCACACCCAGTTGCCTTGTGTCACCAAAGGCCACCAGCTCAACCAATGTTGCATTATTTTTGGCTGCATCCATTAAACCATCGAGGTTGTCCTGATATATCGCTTGATTCATATCATCATCCTCTTCTTCAGAAGAGATTGTCCTCAAACCTCAAAGTTGATTATCAGGAACATAGTTAGCCATATCACCAATTTTAAAAGTTGCATGAACTCCATATTAACCTCGAATCATTAGCTGATGCGCATTCTCCCCCACCTTTTTCACGATTTTAAAAGGTCCATCACATCATGGTATTAGTTTATTCTTTCATTGATTTGGGAACCATTCCTTGCGCAAACGTAACCATACCAAGTCTCCTTCCTTGTAAACATGATGAGTCTTGTTCTTGTTAGCACGTTCCTTGTAAGTATCATTTAACTTTTATTAATCCTGGCTCTGACCTCTGCATGCAATTTCCTCACATAATCAACCTTAGACATTGCATATGCGTTCACCAACTCACCTTTAGGAATACAAATGAAATCGATTGGTAGCTTTGGGTTTAGACCATACAATACTTTAAAGGGTGAATGTTTTGTAGCATATGTTGGTGATTTGTTGTAAGCCAGCATGAGCTAACATCAAATCTTAATCCTTCCGCATCTTGCTCAACAAAACCCTCTAAAGAACGCCCAAAGTACAATTAGTAAATTCTGTCTCGCCATCAGTCTGTGGATGATATGATGCGCTGAACAAAATTTTTGTCCTTACCAATCAATCTCCAAAGAGATTTCCAGAAGTAACTCATAAACTTAGTATCCCTATCATAGACTATAGTATTTGGAACTCCATGTAGCTTCATAATATTCTTAAAGTAAAGACCAGCTACATTCATGGCATCATCTGACTTATGGCAAGGAACAAAATGCGCCATTTTTGAGAATCTATTTATAATATAACCCAAAAAATAAATCCTAACAACTTCGTAGGAACAAAATAAAATAAAGGCACAGTATAATAAATCCTAAAATTCGTCCAACTTGGTCACTTTCCTATGTTGCACAACAAACTGAAGATAAGATTAGCACATCATCTTGTAACTTGCTCTTATGTCTTCAAATAACTCTAACTAACTCCAGCTAAATAGATTTTTATTCTAACAACATGACTAACAAACTGATACAATATAAAATCAACATAATACATTCAAAAAACACGGAATCCTCAAGAAGCCCAAGATTCTTTAAAAACGTTAAAAAAACTCACCACCCTTGTTCTTCATTTTTACGCATATTTGAAGATTCTCTAACAATCTTCAAGAAATGCATCTAGATTCAATCTTCTAATCAAGAAAACTTCAAGAAACAATTCTCCATGCATTTTAGGATGATTATGATGACCATGACCCAACAACAAAACAA
Organism: Suaeda aralocaspica; assembly: GCA_016808085.1. Taxonomy (NCBI): domain Eukaryota; kingdom Viridiplantae; phylum Streptophyta; class Magnoliopsida; order Caryophyllales; family Amaranthaceae; genus Suaeda; species Suaeda aralocaspica. Next base: position 2,654,557 of record PYUH01000271.1, read on the forward strand.
ATGAAAACACCTATGACTGAAATGAGAAAAACCCTAGCACTTACAATAGCAAAAACCCATAGACAAAAGCAAAAATTAACTTATTCTTCTAGGGTACTATAAACACTATATTCACAAGTGGATTTTAGGCTCATGTGACCATGCACACAAAGATATTAGCCTTAGATGCACCAAATTGCCTTGTGTCACCAAAGGCCGCCAGTTCACCACCGAAGGTGGCATCCTGCTTATATGCATCCATCAAACCATCAGAGTTGCCTTGATTATATGTATCTAGATTCATATCATCTTCCTCTTCTTCAAAAGAGTTTGTCCTCAAACCTCGAAGTTGATCATCAGGAACATAGGGAGCCAAATCACCAATATTGAATGTGGCATGCACTCCATACTCACCTGGCAACAGTAGCAGATATGCATTGTCACCCACCTTTTTCACGATTTTGAAAGGACCTTCACAACATGTCATTAGTGTGTTTTTTCGTCGATTTGGAAACCTCTCTTTTTCGTAAATTCAACCACAATAAGTCTCCGTCCCTATAAACATGCTGAGTCTTATGTCTGTTAGTACGTTCCTTGTAAGTATCATTCACCTTCTCAATCCTGGCTCTGACTTCTACATGCAATTTCTTCATATAATCCACCTTAAGCTTTGCATATTTATTCACCAATTCACCTTTAGGAATACTAATGAAATCAATCGGTAGCTTTAGGTTTATACCATACACTACTTCAAAGGTGAATGATTTGTAGCATAGATAGGTGGTCTGTTGTAAGCAAATTCAACATGAGGCAGCATCAAATCTCGATCCTTTCGTGCCTTACTAACCAAACCCCTCAAAACAACTCCAAAAGTTTAATTTGACACCCCTGCTTTGTAATTCGTCTGTGGATGATATGATTTATTAAAAAAGAGTTTTATCCCTACCAATCACCAAAGTGATTTCCGAAAGTAACTCATGAACATAGTGTCCCTTTCACGGATTATAGTTTTCGGAACTCCATGTACCTTCATAATATTCTGAAGGAAAAGATCAGCTACATTCATGGCATAGAACAAAATGTGCCATCTTTGAGAACGTATCCACCACCACCATGATAAAACTCTTTCCTCATGCGTGATGAAAAGTTGCCTTTGCTCTCTGATAAGTAACACACAGAGATATAATGGCTTCAACATCTGCAATCATCTTAGGCCAATAAAATTGTTCCTGCAACATAGTCAATGTCTTTGTAATGCTGATCAGGAAGCAGATTCAAGCAATAACAATGGTGAAAAAGAGTTGGTTGTAAGTCGTTATGAAATTCATGGAGTCAGACCATTAGGGTTACATGGGTTTGGCTTCGGATTGGCTCTAAGAAACTGTTGCATATTATATTTATCTGGTTAGGGTTGGCCACATGCCGTTTTTTCCTACCGGAGCTGCTAGGGTTATTCTCATTTTAAGCATAGGTGTCTTTATTTCTTGTAGGGTCTTAAACATCATTTACTACCTAAAGGTAAAGGAAAATGATTTCTTGAAATTTCCTTGATTAAAAATTCGTTTTCAGAAGGTTTCTTGAAGATTGAAGTGGTTTTTTGAAGTTGTGCAAAAAACGGACCTAAGGAGCGACACATGCTTTTAGCGATCTTTACAGAATCTTGGGCATCTTCATATTTCCTTGATTTTTGAGTCATTTCTTCATGATTATCTTTTTTTTGGTTAGTTAGTCAAGTTTTTACTATAGAATCTGAAATTGCAAGTTACACTTAAGAGGGTGGGTGAATTGAGTGTTGTAAATTTGTTGTAAATTTTTCGATTAATTATAAGACTAGTTTAGAACCAGTTCTCAAGAAGCGGAATTAATAAAGCAATAAAATAAACAACACCAAGATTTAGCGATGTTCGACTTCTAATAAGTCTACTTCCTCCACTCACTCACTTTTTTATTAATCAGCACAGAAAAACAAAAGAATTACACTCAATCAATTATGCACCTATGCACAATATGATTCCCCAGCAAACCGAACTCTCAGAATGCTCAAATTACAACCCTTTGTCTCTTAATAACAATTAGCCTAAATCCTTACAAAAGAGAGAATATTAAGACCTCAATGTGGTTATGAGGTTTTTGCGAGATTGAGACTTAGAGAGCACTTTTGCAAACCGTAATCTTCTGTTTTTGTTCGTGCAAAATTTGTTTTGGTTGTCTACTTGCAAATCTCCTTAAATAAGCCTTTGGATAGTATGTCATATAATATTGCAAGAGAATATTTTCCTTGCAATTATAGAAATAATCCCAGAAAAATATTCTCACTGATTTTATTTGAAATCCAATAAAATCAGCACAATATTATATAACATACTTGCCATACTTAAGAATATTTGCCTTGCATAACAATCCAAGCATCCGTGTTATTTTTGAAAAACAATTTTGCGCGGAAAGAAACTTTCCTAAAATACGGATGTGTGAAGTAAACTATAGGGGAATGGTTCAACACTGTTCCCAGACTATTCCAGTCAGCCAAGTTTACTTATAATTATGTATGCCAAGTAACTTAAGTTCCTCGTCATTCATAATTAGTGCAGCTCTATAATCTTAATCATTATATTGCATATGTATACCTTCATATCACTTACATAACATATAAGACCTAAGAGTTAGACTCTATGAGCTTGATCTTCATGCAAACTTTAAGACTTGGCGCTCCTCGGGCTTTACCTTGTCATCATTGTACTTGTTTCTTTAGTAGATACACATGCAAATAGAAAATTTCATACAATATAATAGTTCAATATGGTTTGTCATCATTAAAAACAAAAGCTAGGAACTCAACAAATTCCCCCTTTTTGATGATGACAAACTATGAAGTTCCCCCTGCAAATAGTATCATTTAACATTTGGAACTTTTCAAAGATTTTGTATTCTTTAGAATTCAATGAATTGGTCTCATACTATTCCTGCAGATTTAGCATCATTTACAAGTAAACCACTTCACAACTAACTGACAATAGTTTAAGAAAGAGTTTGCTAAGTACCCAGGGAAAATACTAGTTAGACATAGAGCTCTTAGAGTTAAACATGTATTCCCAGTAAGAACATCAGTAAGTTCATCAACTTGTTTTCAAGCAAACAAGCCATTGGGATGATAAGAAGTAGAATGCTTAGAATACATTTCCTTCCAAACCTTATAGGTCAGTCACCACTAGCAAGTTTATCAATCTTGCTTCTAGTTGGTGCAACACACAAAGGTTAGTAATTTTCATTTAACCTGCTTCCCCCTAAATTAGGTAGAAGAGATCATAACTTCACCCTGCTTCCCCCTTTTGGCATCATGAAAACAGTCAAAGCATAAAAGCAGTGAAAACAATAACTAAAGACAATCATTAGTTAAACTACTAATCATATAAAGTCTTAGCTAACTAGGTATTTCAAACAGCATTATAGGGATGCTGATTCTACCAATTGTTCCTGCGAAAGTGCCAAACTTACTTGTTCTGAAAGTTATTACAAACAAGTAGCAAACCAAATTACAAAATAACATGTTTTGAAGATGGAAGGGGGAAACCAGAATAAGAATTCAATAAAGGAGGGGGTTAGCTCCAACAGGATAAAATAAGAGGAAACCAAAGAGATCAATCAGCTCCAGAGTCTTGTGCAGTCTCATCATCTTCAAATTCTTCTGAAGCACTAGCAGCATTCTCATCATTAGCCTCTTCATCATCCTTCTCAGATTCAAGTTCAGCATCCTCATCATCAGCATCACCTACAACTTCTGATGTATCATCCTTGTCTTAAGAATCCTCTGCATTGAGTATTCTTGCTTTGTCAAGATGAACCTCAATTCGTCTGTAGGATTCCTGCAGTGCAGCGCATAGTGTAGTGACCCCATTTACCATATTTTGTATTTGTTGATTCTGATCACTCAGCTTCTTAACCAAGGCATAGGTTGCCTGAACTGTTTCTGTACTGGTCCCTGCAAGACCAGCATCACTTTTTCCTTCATCCTTCATTTTTAAAACACCTCCTGCATATGTCATGCCTTTCTGACCTATAATCTAATTTGTTAGATGTGACATGGTGCCATAATCTCCCACCATCGGTATCTTCCAGTGCACAAATACTAAGGTCAGCCATCCTCCATACGGCATAGCATGATTAGCTTTCTCCATACAGCAGATCATATGTCCTAACATCATAGCATGGAGGTTGACAGGAATGTGTTCAATGAGGCAGTAAATGAGAACACTATCAATCAACCGTATACTCATACGGCCTTTTCCCTTAGGACACACAATCTTTGACGCTATAGTGTGGAATATCCTCATGATTGGTTCCTTTAATTGGCCAATGGTGTACCCTTGCTTGTTGTCAGGTGGACCAGTAAAGAGTCTGGTTTGCATCTATTTTGCAATGACTCCCTTTACAAAAGGCTAATTTTCTCTTGAGTAAACATCAAGTCCCTTTGTAGAAACTTTGAGAATCTAAGCCAATTTCTTTTCAGACAAATTTATGGGAGTATCTTTAACAAAGGAGAAATAGGATCCATCATCTTTAGTATGAAGGTATGAGTAAAATTCTTCAACTAGGGACATGAGCACAACTAAATCTTTTGCAAGCAACACAGACCATTTGTGAAAATCTATGGCTTCCTTAACCTCAATCAAGAATTTTTGTGCAACCCAACTTCTTGCAACAGAAAATCATACCAGAATTTGTCTATCTTTCAGATTGTATAAAGGTTTAGGAGTGGTAGACTTACTTTTCTTAGATTTCATGCTTGAAGAGATCGCAACATCAGATTGCTTTCTCTTTTGCCCTGTTGTGGTTTGGACTGGTTGTGCTTCCATCATGATAGCCTTCCCCTAGGACGCTTCTGCACTCTTTCTAGCAACCATTTTCACACGAGTACCCTTGCTTGCTATTTTCTTTGTGTTCTCTTTCTATGTGGTTAACTCAACTTCCTCTTCTTCTTCAGTAACATCCTGGCTCTTTGATTTCTCGACCGTTTTGGGAGTGGTTTTAGGTGTGGGTGATTTAGATTTTGTGGTTGGTGATTTAGTAGCCTTCTTCTCCACTTTCGTAACCATTTTTATGATGGTTTCTTAGTGCTGACTTTCTTTTCTTTCACTTCTTCAGTAATAACATCCTCATTTGTTTAATTTCACTTTCTTCTGATTCAACTTCTTCTTTATCCGACTTGGATTCGGATTTAGATTCCTTCTCATGATTAGATTCTTCAACAATTGATGGTTCCTTTGATTTTGATGTCTCAATTGGTACAGGAGTTGATTGTTTGGATTTTGGTAAGGGTGGCTTTTTGGAAGTGGCCGATTTTGTGGATGTAAGTGTGGAAGATTTAGTGGTTTTAGCGGTTAATTTTGGTGTAACCGCCTTGGTGGTTATTTTTGCGGTGGATTTTGGTGTGGGGGATCTTATAGTAAGGGCTTTCGAAGTTGCAGCTTTGTTGTTCTTTCTAATCAATGGCACTTCATCCTCTTCCATCACATCTTTTATCACAGACTCAATGACCTTATCAACCATCTTCTTTGTTTTCATCGTTTCAATTTCAGGAGATTCACTAACTTCTTTCTCAAAAAATCGTGTGCTTCTTCTTTTTGCCATGATGGTGCTTCAGGAATCGGTAAAGGTAAGAGATAACCATGTGGGACTGTATGACTCTTAGCCTTTTGACAAATAATGAACCTTTTGATGATGAAAACAATATCTCTTGCTAACTTTGGCCAATGAAAATATTATTGCACAAGTTTTATAGTCATCTCAATACCAAAGGGACTGCCATCCCACCTTCATGGAACTCCTTGATGAGTGATTCTCTTAAGCTCAATTTAGGAACACATAAACAATTGCCTTTGAAAAGAAAACCATCTAAAATGTAATATTCTTTGAATGGTTGATTAGAAGACTTTAGAAATAATTCACCAAAGTCCATATGTCCTTAGTATCTTTCTTTCACTTCTTCAATCCCAATGACCCTTCCTTTGAATGAGTTCCAAATAGTGTATCCTCTCAATAAAGCATCCGCACCTTTGTTCATGTGACCCTTTTGATGTTTAATGATAAATTTAAAAGCTTGTAAGTTTTTGACCCATTTGGCATTGCATGGGTGTAGCGTATGTTAGCTTTGTAAATACTTCAGTGCCTCATGGTCAGAATGTAAAATGAACTCCTTAGAAATAAGTTAGTGTCTCCAATGGTCAAATGCTCGAAGAAGAGCCAAGAATTCTTTGTCATAGGTTGAATACTTTATTTGAGCTTCATTTAGCTTCTCACTAAAATAGGATAGAGGATGCTGATTTTGTGACAAGATAGCACCAATTCCAACTCCACTAGCATCACATTCAACCTCAAAAACTTCATTCAAAATTAGGTAAAGCAAGAATAGGATCAGTGGTAAGTTATATTTTTACCTTATCAAAAGCCTCTTGTGCCTTCTCATTCCATTCGAATCTAAGTAGCTTTGTGATTTCAGTCGTAGGAGCCATAAGAGAGCTAAAGTTGCGCAAAAATCTTTAATAAAATGATGCTAAACCAGAAAAGCTTCTTACTTGTTGCATAGATTGTGGTTTTGGCCATTCTCTAATTGCCTCAACTTTCCTTTCATCCACCTCAATGCCTTTTGATGACACTTTGAACCCCAACAAGAAAACTTGATTAGTGAAGAAATGACACTTCTCAAGATTTCCATACAATTTCTCCTTAGCAAGGGCTTGAAAAACTTATTTCAAATGCTCAACATGCCCGTTTTCTCCGTTGATATATCATCAAAGTAAACAACAATAAATTTGCCCAATAAAGATTTCATAACATGATTCATTAAGCGCATAAAAGTAAACGGTGCGTTTGACAAACCAAAGGGCATGACTAGCCATTCATACAAGCCTTCTTATGTTTTAAAGGATGTTTTCCGCTCATCACCTTCATAGATACAAATTTTATGGTATCTAGTCCTAAGATGAGTTATAGAGAACACATTTGAACCATAGAGTTCATCCAACAAGTCATTTAATCTAGAAATGGGAAAACAATATTTGATGGTGATTTTGCTAATAGCCCTACTATCAACACACATACGCCATTCTCCAGTCTTCTTAGGTACACTTAACCTGGGCATTCACAAGGACTCAAAGACCCCCTAATAAGACCTTTACACAACAAATCATCAACTTGCCTCTTAATCTCTTCACTTTCTTTAGGATTAGCTCTATAAGTCGGTTTGTTTGGCAATATAAACCCAGGAATAAGATCAATTTTTTGTTGAATGTCACGTTTTGGAGGTAATCCATAAGGGATTTTTAGTGGAAAAACGTGATTAGCAATAGCAATGGAGAACTTTTCTAGCAATGTATCGATCAAGTTCTGATCGAGGTTAGGAGGACCAAATTAAGAGCCTTGGTTGGTGACTCTTCTAGCTACCTTTACCGTTTCCTGGATAGTGTGTCTATTCTTGATGTCGATCATCTGAACTTTTATTGCTCTAAATGCTTTATTTAATTTGGGCAAGTTGTGGACCATCTCGTTGATTATCCTCGTGAGGTCTTGACCACCCATTTTTGAGTTGGGTTGTGTCGTTTTTTCTTGAACTTGAATGTAACCCAGAGTGTCATTTCGAACTAACCTCGTTCCTCGCTTCCTAGTCAAAAGAGGAGTGGTTGAATGGGTTTATGCACGACGTATCCTGCGAAATTGGATTTTTAGAATTTTCATTAATGTTAATGACTCGACCTTTAAGACATATGCAAGGCCTATCAAGTTTGCTTCCTAACTATATATGAATGCATTATACATAGTATTCCATCATAACCTTGATTTATTATTGTTATTGTTATTATTATTGTTGTTGTTGTTGTTGTTGTTGTTGTTGTTGTTCTTATTATTATTATTATTATTATTATTATTATTATTATTATTATTATTATTATTATTATTATTATTATTATTATTATTATTATTATTATTATTATTATTAATGGGGGCACCGACCATGGGTTTGAAAATCTATGGCTCCTTAACCTCAATCAAATTTTTGTGCACCCACCCACTTCTTGCAACAAAAATCATACCAGAATTGTCTATCTTTCAATTGTATAAAGGTTTAGGAGTGGTAGACTTACTTTTCTTAGATTTCATGCTTGAAGAGATCGCAACATCAGATTGCTTTCTCTTTTGCCCTGTTGTGTTTGGACTGGTTGTGCTTCCATCATGATAGCCTTCCCCTAGCGACGCTTCTCCTCTTTCTAGCAACCATTTTCACACGAGTACCCTTGCTTGCTATTTTCTTTGTGTTCTCTTTCTAGTTGGTTAACTCAACTTCCTCTCTTTCTTCAGTAACATCCTGGCTCTTTGATTTCTCGACCGTTTTGGGATGGTTTTAGGTGTGGGTGATTTAGATTTGTTGGTTGGTGATTTAGTGCCTTCTTCTCCACTTTCGTAACCATTTTTATGATGGTTTCTTAGTTGGCTTTCTTTTCTTCACTTCTTCATTAACACATCCTCATTTGTTTAATTTCACTTTCTTCTGATTCAACTTCTTCTTTATCCGACTTGGATTCGGATTTAGATTCCTTCTCATGATTAGATTCTTCAACATTGATGGTTCCTTTGATTTTGATGTCTCATTGGTACAGGAGTTGATTGTTTGGATTTTGGTAAGGGTGGCTTTTTGGAAGTGGCCGATTTGTGGATGTAATGTGGAAGATTTAGTGGTTTTAGCGGTTAATTTTGGTGTAACCGCCTTGGTGGTTATTTTGCGGTGGATTTTGGGTGTGGGGATCTTATAGTAAGGGCTTTCGAAGTTGCAGCTTTGTTGTTCTTTCAATCAATGGCACTTCATCCTCTTCCATCACATCTTTTATCACAGACTCAATGACCTTATCAACCATCTTCTTTTGTTTCACATCGTTCAATTTCACGAGATTCACTACTTCTTTCTCAAAAATCGTGTGCTTCTTCTTTTTGCCATGATGGTGCTTCAGGAATCGGTAAGGTAAGATAACCAGTGGGACTGTATGACTCTTAGCCTTTTGACAAATAATGAACCTTTTGATGATGAAACAATATCTCTTGCTAACTTTGGCCAATAAATATTATTGCACAAGTTTTATAGTCATCTCAATACCAAAGGGCTGCCATCCCACCTTCATGGAACTCTTGATGAGTGATTCTCTTAAGCTCAATTTAGGAACACATAACAATTGCCTTTGAAAGAAAACCATTAAAATGTAATATTCTTTGAATGGTTGATTAGGACTTTAGAAATATTCACCAAAGTCCATATGTCCTTAGTATCTTTCTTTCCACTTCTTCAATCCCAATGACCTTCCTTTGAATGAGTTCCAAATAGTGTATCCTCTCAATAAAGCATCCGCACCTTTGTTCATGTGACCCTTTTGATGTTTAATGATAAATTTAAAAGCTTGTAAGTTTTTGACCCTTTGGCATTGCATGGTGTGTAGCTATGTTAGCTTGTAAATACTTAGTGCCTCATGGTCAGAATGTAAAATGAACTCCTTAGAAATAAGTTAGTGTCTCCAATGGTCAAATGCTCGAAGACCAAGAATTCTTTGTCATAGGTTGAATACTTTATTTGAGCTTCATTTAGCTTCTCACTAAATAGGATAGAGGATGCTGATTTTGTGACAGATAGCACCAATTCCAACTCCACTAGCATCACATTCACCCTCAAAAACTTCATTCAAAATTAGGTAAAGCAAGAATAGGATCAGTGGTAAGTTATATTTTTACCTTATCAAAAGCCTCTTGTGCCTTCTCATTCCATTCGAATCTAAGTAGCTTTGTGATTTCAGTCGTAGGAGCCATAAGAGAGCTAAAGTTGCGCAAAAATCTTTAATAAATGATGCTAAAACCAGAAAGCTTCTTACTTGTTGCATAGATTGTGGTTTTGGCCATTCTCTATTGCCTCAACTTTCCTTTCATCCACCTCAATGCCTTTTGATGACACTTTGAACCCCAACAAGAAAACTTGATTAGTGAAGAAATGACACTTCTCAAGATTTCCATACAATTTCTCCTTAGCAAGTGCTTGAAAACTTATTTCAAATGCTCAACATGCCCGTTTTTCTCCGTTGATATATCATCAAAGTAAACACACAATAAATTTGCCCAATAAAATTTCATAACATGATTCATTAGCGCATAAAAGTAACGGTGCGTTTGACAAACCAAAGGGCATGACTAGCCATTCATACAAGCCTTCTTATGTTTTAAAGGATGTTTTCCGCTCATCACTTTCATAGATACAATTTTATGGTATCTAGTCCAAAGATGAGTTATAGAGAACACATTTGAACCATAGAGTTTCATCCAACAAGTCATTTAATCTAGAAATGGGAAAACAATATTTGATGTGATTTTGCATAGCCCTACTATCAACACACATACGCCATTCTCCAGTCTTCTTAGGTACACTTAACCTGGGCATTCACAGGACTCAAGACCCCCTAATAAGACCTTTACACACAAATCATCAACTTGCCTCTTAATCTCTTCACTTTCTTTAGGATTAGCTCTATAAGTCGGTTTGTTTGGCAATATAAACCCAGGAATAAGATCAATTTTTTTTGAATGTCACGTTTTGGAGGTAATCCATAAGGGATTTTTAGTGGAAAAACGTGATTAGCAATAGCATGGAGAACTTTTCTAGCAATGTATCGATCAAGTTCTGATCGAGGTTAGGAGGACCAAATTAAGAGCCTTGGTTGGTGACTCTTCTAGCTACCTTTACCGTTTCCTGGATAGTGTTGTCTATTCTTGATGTCGATCATCTGAACTTTTATTGCTCTAAATGCTTTATTTAATTTGGGCAAGTTGTGGACCATCTCGTGATTATCCTCGTGAGGTCTTGACCACCCTTTTTTGAGTGGGGTTGTGTCGTTTTTTCTGAACTTGAATGTAACCCGAGTGTCATTTCGAACTAACCTCGTTCCTCGCTTCCTAGTCAAAAGAGGAGTGGTTGAATGGGTTTTGCACGACGTATCCTGCGATTGGATTTTTAGAATTTTCATTAATGTTAATGACTCGACCTTTAAGACATATGCAAGGCCTATCAAGTTTGCTTCCTAACTATATATGAATGCATATACATAGTATTCCATCATAACCTTGATTTATTATTGTTATTGTTATTATATTGTTGTTGTTGTTGTTGTTGTTGTTTGTTGTTTTATTATTATTATTATTATTTGTA
>PYUH01000271.1:2670580-2734750 GCA_016808085.1 Suaeda aralocaspica
TTTGACCCCCCCCCCCCCGAACTCAGTCAAAACATGATTGACACCTTGCCAAAAAAGTTCTCCATTGTTGAACTTCCAAAATTCATACCCACCGTACCCCCCTAAGTACTTCATAAGGGGTTTTGAGTTCTACATGGATGTGAAGAAGATCAATCCGAAACTCTACCCAAGGATCTTCCCCATGACCCTCGAGCTAGTATGCTCAAATTGGTTCTTTTCACTTCCAGTAAAGGATACACCAACTTGTGAAGACATAGCCCACGCCTTCATGACTCACTACAAAGGCAATACTCAAGCTAGTACTTCTCAATGGGAACTCGAAATCCTCAACCAACTAGAAAAAGAAGGATTTATTACTTATCTATCTCTATGGAGGGAGACTGTCGCACAAATGGTGGCCACACCACTGGGGAAAGAGCAAATCAAGATCTTCGTTACCAACTTCCACCCCATGTTTGAGAATCATCTCAAGCACTTAGGCCTAGACACGTTTGAAAAGGTCTATCACATTGGGATTGAAAACGAGGACGACCTCAACAAAGAAGGTCGAAAGAGTAAATGGAACATGAATTAGAAAACAACCTACTCAAAGGTGGTGTCCACCTCCAACAACGTCAATGCCATGGAAGAAGTGAGAGATCCTTTTTGCCTTCGATGAGAATACACTCCCTTGGGTATGACCTAGACTCAAGCATCTGAAAGGCTTCAATCCAAAGGCAAATTTAATCTTGTATGACCCACTCTTGTTCCTGCTCCTAAAAAGATATCTTTGAGATGGGAGCCAACAAATACTGCAAATACCAGGGGTCACAACACCGAAGATTGCTAAACCTTCAAAAGTCTCTTTCAAGACATGGTTGAGGATGAAAGTCTTCCAATTCCACCAGGCAAAAATATGCTCAACATTCAATCAAATCCGTTGGTTGTCCTCATGATTGAAGAAGGCAATTCCTTCTTTGGTCCAATTACTCTAATCACATCTACCGGACAAGCTGTCCCCCAAGATATCTTTTCTAACAACGGAGCTACACCATAGATCTTTGAAGAAGGGGAAAAGAGTTCCAGCAATCTACCTCCATCTAAAGATCCACTTGCATGGGATTGTTAAAAAAGGGTTCAAATTGAAAACATGAAGACAGGATGGGATGAGCCTGTCAACAATCCGAAATGCTACTTTCGTCTTTGCGAATGGCATTTCAATGAACCCGAGGTCCTTCAGTTACCTAACCTGTAGCACCCTGGATTTTCCTAACTTTCTACTCTAGATTTTTCCAGAAAATATTTTATAAATACTTATGAAATTAAATTATTAAACACCTAAATAACGAGGAAAAACCAAATTATTACCATCACTGTGATAACGGCTAAGGCATTTATCAAAGTACTACAACGGAAGTCTTAAAACCGAAACCAATTTAAACATAAACTGCAAACAATCTCAAAACTAACTTCAAAACAACATGCAAAATAGAAATCAACTTAACACTTTATTACACTTCAGAACCATCTTAATGGTCCTTGAAACCAAAACTAAAACTTTGAAAATAAAACAGCTTCCAAATAATAGTTAGAACATTCCATAAGCAATAAAATAATAACTCACTCCGGCCCAGCATGAAATGACTTATGCCCACGAGTAATTGTAGATTTTCTTATTCTAGACAACTACTCACCAACATGTGCGTCATTGTAGGGCCAAGTCCAACACAAAGCCACGCACACAAAACAAACAGTCAGCAAAGCTGAGTACATAACTACTAAAGACTATGCACAAGAACAACGTAAATTAAAAATAAGGCATACATACATCTTAGCATTGACAATTCTTCACATGTGCATAGACTTTACATGAACAAATTAATTATTACATTTAAACTTTGGGTTTCACATCAAACGGGTTTCCTTTCCTTTAAAATCGCTCTATTAGGCACCAACTTCGGAGCACCTCCAAGAAGGTATTACCTATGACACATAAAGTGACGGAATTCTAGCGCATTAAAAATATAAGAGAGTACAACGTCTTGTACTCCAATTAGAAGTCATAGATCACCTTCCATACGACTCCCCCCATTGTTCATAATCAAGGTATGTACATTCCAAGAGTTTTGGTGCGAAGCCTCTTACACTTTACGTGATTGGCCGGTTTAACAATGTTATGACTGACATATAATATCACACAATAACATTCATACAATCAAGCAAGCCATAATAATTATCTATGAATTAAAGTGATTCTAGAAATAATCTTATGTGCGTCCTTTAATTTAATTAAACTTCCTTTACCACACATTAACTGTGAGTGGCTAACTTTTTACTTTCTCCTTGACTACACATTAAATTATGAGTGGAAATAATTTCTCATTAACTTTTAATAATCATGTGAATAAAAATACACAAACTACTTTTCTTGTTGATTAAGTACCTCACCAACTTCAATAACTTCCTTAATTGTCCAAATTACACTGATCTTAACATTCCAATTAAATCTTATAGAATATATATTGCTAAAAACATGGAATGTCAAAATAATATAAAATCATGCTTCTAACAAAACTTGTCATGCATGTCAATTCACAATCCAAATATGCACATCAACATGTCATAACATACAGGATCAACCAAGGATGAGCTCTAATTCTAATGTTTGTCTTTAGTACTTACGTACCTTGTAAAGTAGTGGTGATCCGCCACAACTCCTAAAATTCGACTATTTCAAAGTTTCCTACATAGAAAAAAACGAAACTAAATTAAAACCTTGTTGACTAAGTTCTACAACAACTGTAAACTAACTTCCTATATTGGAAACTTGTCCAAAGCATTCCCTGTATGGTCTCTATTCAATTCCATACTTTAATTATTCTATCGCAAAATACTTGATTTTTGGTAATTTTCCAAAAATGGTAGCTTTGTAAACCTTCTGATAATCGTTCTAAAACCTTTCTAAATATCATATTTTTATCATAAAACACTATAGTCATGTTCTAAGATCAACACACAATACGTCGATGCATTAAAAATAATTATATCTCACTATATTACATGTTATTATTTTTGTTGGGCGTAAACAATTGCGAATCAAAATTTACAGCTTTGTTTGTTCATCAAAAACTCTTTAAAAACCCATAAAAACATCAAAAATCCATCATAAAACTCTTTTACATTCTACTAACATCATTATGAAACATATCTATGTTTTATAATAGTTTTTTCATAAGCCAAAACATGTTCATAATATTTATTCAATTGATTTTCATGATTGCAAAATTTGGACAACAATACAATTCAAGTTTAAAGCCTTTAAAAATTAATCTAAACTTCATAAAATCATCATAAATTCATCAACCAGCAATTCATGATCATAATATGGAAGTTTAAATCATCAAAACACATAAAAATCACAAATTTTATAACTTTAACAACCCTAATCTAAAACTTCATGAACAATGATAAACGTGTTTTATGTTGAGTTTTTCCCTTATTTTCGGTTGATTCTTGTGCTAAATAGTTACGTTTGTGGCTTTGTTTTGACTAAATATCGTCTTTCGATGTTAAGTTATGTTTCAGGACGGTTTTAGCATCTTTAGTTGACTTTTAGAACCTATTTCGGTTATTTTATACTTTTTCGATTATTACGCGTGGCTTTCGTTACAGGAGTGTAATAGAGAGTTATGAAGTCAGTGGAAGCTAAAATGAGTTAAAAAGTACTTGCCTCGGGATGCGTGCCAAGTCACGAAAAGTCACGAACGAGATTGGAAGAATCGAGAGAAGAAATAAGCAAGATCGTCAAAATGTTGCTCAACTTGGTTCATGCGGCGCAGCCTTTTAATCCACATTTAACCTATGCGCCCGCAACATAGATCAGAAGTATCAGAACTCACATTTCACCATGCGGGTGCAGGGAACAAATTGGATTTGACCTGTGCGGGCACAGGTGAATCGGATTTTGATCCGTTCGGCTTTTCTTCGCAGTTTTTGTTCGTGGGTTTTATTTTAATAAAACCTAAATACTATATATAGTCTATGTAAAGGGGGCACGACCCTAACAAGTTTTTATCATATTTTTAGACCTAGGAATCCAAAATCCATTATTCTCTCTAGAATATTATAATTGATTACTTTGTTCAACAATTTATGCTTTCAATCAATGCAATTTCATCATTATTTTGGTAATTTCTTTCCTTATGCTTTTCAATTCCTTTAATTTCATGAATCTCTTTAGTTTCTTAGTTTTTAATTTAGATTAATTAGTTTTGCTACTTTGATTCTTAATTTAGTTTTATTAGTAATTAA
Source organism: Suaeda aralocaspica (assembly GCA_016808085.1). Lineage (NCBI taxonomy): Eukaryota > Viridiplantae > Streptophyta > Magnoliopsida > Caryophyllales > Amaranthaceae > Suaeda > Suaeda aralocaspica. Next base: position 2,674,871 of record PYUH01000271.1, read on the forward strand.
TTTAGTTTTAATTCTAGTTTTAATTAGGTTTTTGTTCATGATCCTGTTGTTTAATTTTTATTTTGTTTTTGTTCCCTTAATTATGAGTGAGTAGTCTTTTTCTCTAGGGTTAGCGGATCTATGATCATGGTGTGAATTTAATTAATGTTTTCTAATTAGTTCTTGGCTTTTAATTGAATTCCTATTATTGAATTCTATCGATTGTAATTAAATTGTGGCCAGATTTAGTTGTAAGTTAGGTTATTGTCGAAATCGAGGCTGAGAGGTAAGATTACCACAATTTGACGCAAAAACGAATTTATGTTAGCGAGAGCCGGTAAAGGAGTTTTGAGGGAGTCTAAGTTCGAGAGAATTAGTGAGCCCTAGTTCATTAAATGCCAATGAATTGATTAGTGAGCGTTAATTGAGTTTGTTGATTGATCATAGTGAACCGATAGCCCTACGTTTCCATTAATAGAGTTTAATTAATAATTTATCGTTATTTCCCTAGTTTAATTTCTAGTCTTCTTAGTTTTAGTAGTCATTTACCAAAATTTCCACCAAGGCCCCTTACACACTTTAGGCTTTTTAGAATTAGTAGAGCTTCATAGCCTCCCTGAGGATTCAATCCCTACTTCCCTAGCTATATTACTTAGAGTTGTTCGGTTATTATTGGGAGGTGTGCGATAGCCTGTTCAAACAACAAATAAATTCATGCTTTAAAATATATCAATCTTCATCAAACATGATTGAAACTTATAAAAACATGATTAATAATACATATAAACATGAATTTTGCAAGATTGAATCAAAAGAAAGAAGAATAATGATTTTTTTTTAATAAAAGTTTGATAACATACCAAACGGGGAGGAGGGTGAGTGGCGCACGGCGGTAGGCACGCGGCGGTGGCAGCTGGCTTCGGCGACAAAGGTTTTTTTTTCTTCACCAAAAACCGAACACAAAAAAAATTCTTGTTCGAACTTCCTCGCTTTTTTTTTCTTCTCTCTTTTTTCTCTCTAGATTTGTGGAATCCTAAATCACCAAGTTGCAAAATAAAATCTGAAAATTGGGTTTTAAGGGGTATTTATACGCCCCAAAGTAGGATTTTGCCTAATTATTTGAAATTACTTTTACGCCCTTATCTTAAAATAATTTAGGAAACTTTAAAAAACATCAATTTTTAGAAACTTTTCAAAATATTTAATAAAACATGAAATATTAGTAATAAACACAAAATAATTATTTTGATTAAAATATATTTTAATTCTTTTGTTTAATATTCTTATTGAATATAATTTCTCAATAAAAATATTAAAACATACGTACAAAATACGAAAAGAACACTTTAAAATACGAGAAAATACGGGGTATTACAGTCTGCCCCCTTAAGAAGTTTTGTTCTGATACTTTATGTCGATTAATGTATGGAATTTGAATAGAGATAATATTTACTTCAAGCTCACTAGTAGAAAAATGACCATTAGTAACGCCCCTTTAGTATCGTTTTAAAAAAAAACGATACTAATAACTGCTATTAGCATCATTTGTTAGCCAAAATGACACTAAATTGTTGCTATTAGTATCATTTTCTCATAAAACGATACTAATAGAAATACATTAGTGTCGTTTTTTAAAAAACGATAAGAATAAAAACACATTAGAGTCAATTTTTTAAAAAACGATACTGATGAACCTTTCATTTTAATTTAGTTTTGACAGCTTCTCCATGAAGACCTATTACTTAATTTCATTTCATTAAAAAAATGACCTAACAACGCCAACCTCTCAGCTCTATCTGTTCCTCCCAAATGTCAACCTCTCATTTTCTCAACCTCTCAGCTCGCAACTCTCATCTCTCAACCTCTCAACTAGCATCTCCTTGTCAATCCGTCGGTGAATCCGCCATTCAATTTCTTCTCCATTCAATCCGCCGGCGACCTGTTTTGCTGCGGTACGGTATTTTAATTTCAATTTCGATTTCAATTTTAATTTCAGATTCAATCTCGAAGCTAGGGTTTATATACTTATAAAATTCGGATTTTCTTCGGTTTTTTTTTTATCTGCAGTTTCGGGTTTTTTTTTCAGATTTTATACTTATTTTCGGGTTTTTCATATTCGATCTCTAAGCTAGGGTTTATATACTTATTTTCATATTCAATTACTTACTTTTTTTTATTCTGTTTTAATTCGGGTTTTTTTTGGATCTGCAGTTAGTCCATGTGCTCCTTTTGATGATAGGTATGGCTACAGCGGATGCTATGGCACTAGTGACCCCATTCCTGAGTTTCAACTAACAGTAAGTTATATAGCTATACAATTCAGCAGAGCTCCGTATATCCTCAGGTCGGATTTTCGTCGGTGAATTTGAGAGTGACCGCAGAAACTGCGGTTTTCGTAGACAAAGCTGAAGCAGAGAATCTTAGTCATCTCAAAACTAATTATATCCAAAAAATTGTTCCTCTTCTCAAAGAAGAATCCTCTTACTCCAATATTCTTGAGGTATCTTTTCATCCAATTATCTTATCGTTATCACTTCGATTCATTTTGTGATGAACTTGGCGAATTTTTGGTGTTTGTATGACTTTATATTGTTGAATTTCATGTTTAGATTTTGTAGATTTTGATGTTTACTATTATTGTGTATAAATGATCACTTCGGTTGTTTACTATGGAGCAATAAATAATGAGGACATTGAAATGCTTTTAGACAGCATATACTCCGTCACCGCCGTCACCGTGGATAGGTGTAATAATGAGTTCTTGTGTTACTGCTGTGTTTGTGTGGCTAATTTATATATATAGGTGACCGAAACTTAGAATCATTCAGCTTGTGTTTACAATGCGGTTCTATTTTGGTCGTTTTGTTTTGGAATACTTATTTGCAACATTGTGACATATAGAAGGGAGGGAGTGTAATGATGTCGAATTGGGGAATGTGATGTTAGCTCTCGATTCCTGTCTAATGTACCTGAAACTCTGAAAAGAATGAAGTTAAGCATCATCAGTAGTTTCAATTAGAGTTTAATTGCTGAAGAGCTCAATTGCGATGGATACGATGTAGTGTCTTGGCTGTTTGCTGCCTTTAATGCTCTTAATTGTTTGCTTGTTGCTGTCAATCCAGCATCAGCTGATGGACCGATTAACAGTTTTTTGCATTTGTCATTTCAACATTCCAACTCGAGTTTTGGTTACAATTGTAAATCGATGTTAGTTCTTAACAGATTGTAAAGTCCCTTTGTAATCCATTGACACAGATTGTAAAAAAATTTTAATATCCATTGCCTAATTAATATTCGTTAACTTCAGTTTTATAAATTTTTGGGAGATTAGTGTTATACAATGGCAATTTTTTAAGTTAGAAAACTGTTTACAAAAACAGTCAAAAGAAAAGAAAACTTCTCAAGTTTTTGGATGAATTGTATGGCTATATAACTTACTGTATGCCTATAAATTTCATGGAAGTTATATTAGTGATTGATTTTTAGTGTTTTTATTTTTTAGATTTTGGATTGAATTGTTTGGATTAGATCTGATTGCTTTTTTTTTAGTAGGAATTGGAAATGTGAATGAGGAATTTACGAGGAAATTATTGTTGTTAAGTTGAGGATTGATTGATATGATATGAAATGATAGCTTTGTTTGATTTAGGAAGGTAAATTGGAATTGTTTCGCAATCGAAATGATAGCTTTCTGAATGTACAATGTGAATGATAATGTTTTAAATTGATTTGTGTACATTGTTTCATTATCAANTGTGTACACTATTTCATTATCATAAGCCTAGTTACCCGTTCAACACTTATTCATTAGGAATAAGTGTTGAATAGTCCCCGGTTTGGGACTGTCCTTGCACGTGTAATCTCACTTAGGATGCAAATATTAGCCTTTTTTTTGTTCTAAAGAAAATTTCGGTTCGTCATTTCTCTACTTGTTCTTCGAGTGCATATGTATATGAGTAATCATCTACATTCTGCACTTGAAGAACAATAGGGAGATGCTGCCGTATTTTCTTGAGAACTAAAAAGTTTGCAAATATTTGCTAGTGAGGTTACACGTGCAAGGATGTGTTAGGTTGGAGTGATAAGGGACCCTTTGGATGCATTCATTATCCATGCAATGAACTGTAATTTGCCTTGTACGTAATTTCCGATCAATGAAATGAACAAGTATTTTGTGTAGCATATTATGTGATTTTTTGTTGCTAGTATGTGTGGTTTTGAAATGTTTAATAAGTCTATTGCTATATAATTTTGATTAGAGTTATCGTTGTTTTGATCATAGAAATGAATCGTAGTTGGATGTATGGTGATCGACGGGGTAAAGCATTTCAAACGGGGATTATAGAATTCCGTAATGCAGCGTTACAACATCAAGCTGCCGAAGAATGGAGGCTAGAATATAAGCCTTTGATATGTTTCCCTTGTCGTGATTTTAGTAATGCAAAGAAGTGGGCAGACATAGATTTCATAGAGAATCAGTTGTATCGCCGTGGGTTTAAGGCTGATTATGAGGTTTGGTATTGGCATGGTGAAAAATTAGCTTTTAGGGATGACAATAACAACCACAACGATGTTGTGTTATGAGGTCAACGACACTACAGATGATGGGAATGATGGCACATAGGAAAATGAAATGAATGATATTNGCATTGAGGAAAATGAAATGAATGATATGATGGATGCATTTGGAGACCATTTAAATGGCAAACCTCGCATGTTTGAGGATTTGTCAAATGCTGCTGAGACGCCTTTGTATCCGGGTTGCGATAAGTATACCAAGCTCTCAGCAGTCTTAATATTCTCAAATTTACAAGCTAAGCACAGTTTGAGTGATGTTGGCTTATCAGATTTTCTTGAAGTAATACAGGACATGTTGCATCCCGAGAATGTTTTGCCTAAGTCTGCGTAATATGCTAAGAAGTTGATAAACCCGTTAGGGTTAGGTTACACTAAGATAGATGTGTGTCCTAACGATTGTGTGCTTTATCGAAAGGAGTATGAGAACTTGGATGCATGTCCGAAGTGCAAAGTGTCGCGCTATAAGAAACAGGAAGGTGATAACCGTAGCACTAAGAAGTTGCCTCCAGCTAAGGTGTTATGGTATCTTCCAATTATTCCAAGATTCAGGAGACTTTTTTCAATTCCGGGTGATGCAAAGAACTTGGTGTGGCATCATGAGGATCGAAAAAAGATAGGCTAATCAGGCATCCCGCGGATTCCAAACAATGGAATGACATAAATGATGAATTCCCAGTGTTTCGCGATGAGCATAGGAACCTTAGACTTGGTTTAAGTGCAGATGGGATGAATCCTTATGGCACACTCAGTACCCAACATAGCTCATGGCCTGTTTTGTTGACTATATACAACTTGCCTCCCTGGCTTTGTATGAAGCGCAAGTATATACTATTGTCTCTTCTTATATCAGGTCCAAAGCAACCTGGAAATGATATAGATGTATACTTGGCACCCTTGATAGATGATTTGATGTTATTGTGGAATGAAGGTGTGTCCATGTTTGATGCACATACAGGTACAAATTTCACACTCCGTGCGATGATTTTTTGCACCATAAATGATTTTCCAGCTTATGGATACTTGTCGGGGTACAAAGTCAAAGGTGCAAATGCATGCCCAGTTTGTGAGGATGATGCAGATGAAGATTATCTGGAGTTCTCGGGTAAGAATATGTACAGAAGTCACAGAAGATGGCTCCCTCGATATCATCCATATCGAAAGATGAAATCACGATTTAATGGCCAAATTAAGAATAGGTTAGTTCGTGAGCCGTTGTCTAGAATGCAATTGTTTGAGAAAATGATGAATGTGACTACGGTATATGATAAAGAGTGTCCAGAAAAGGGTATAAAGAAGGGTTCAGGTAAGTTTGCAAAAAAGGGTCAGCTTTCAAAAAAGGGTGAGGTTGAGGGTACAAAAAAGGGTCCAGTATGGAAAAAGAAATCAATCCTATGGGATCTTCCGTACTCGAAGTACTTATCGGTGAGGCATTGTCTTGATGTCATGCATATCGAAAAAAATGTGTGTGACTCTATTATCGGGACATTGCTAAACATGTACGGAAAGACGAAAGACGGTCTCAAAGCACGACAAGACATGCAGAAAGAAAAGGTCAGACCCAACTTGTGGCCAAAGTATAATGATAACAACAAAGCATATTTACCACATGCTGGCTACACGTTGTCTAGAGAAGAGAAAAGGACTTTTTGCGAGTGTTTGCATGAGATCAAGGTGCCATCTCTAGCTGATAAGAAGTTGAATGGTATGAACCATGATTGTCACATCATGATGCAAGTGTTTTTACCAATTGCACTCAGAGGATTGTTGCCTAAGCATGTAAGGGAGCCCATCATCAAGTTGAGCTTGTTTTTTAATAAGATTTGCAGTAAGGTGGTTGATCCCGAAGAGCTAGACAGTTTGCAAGAAGAATTAGTGGAGACATAGTGCAAATTCGAGATGTATTTTCTACCTTCTTTATTTGACATAATGTTTCACGTGATGATACACCTTGTTCGTGAAAGTAAGATGTGTGGGCCTGCTTTTCTACGGAGGATGTACCCTATTGAGAGATACATGGGGTTCTTGAAACGATTGGTTAAAAATCGGGCAAGGCCTGATGCAAGCATGGTTACAAAGTACACGGCTGAGGAGGCTTGAAATTTTTGTGCTCATTTCTTGGAAAAGGCTAAGGAAATAGGTTGTCCAAAGTCTCGTCATGAGGGTAGACTTCAAGGTCATGGAATCAATAGCCGCGACGTTATACCTCCTACGGAGCGGTTCTCTGTTGCTCACTGTTGTGTTCTACAACATCTTTCGGAAGTTCACCCTTACATGGAAAGTCATATGTCTGAACTACGTCGCCGCCATCTAAGTTCCTTTGAATTAATGCAACAGCACAATCGCACATTTGCACAATGGTTTCAACATAAAGTGAATCTTGCATTGAAGGACCCTAATCACAACATCTCCGATACAATTCATTGTTTGTCTAGGGGTCCACGGCAATATGTTACTGCTTTTGATGGTTATGACATTAATGGATATACCTTCTATACTAAGCGCCAAGATGCAAAGAGTGTCCACCAAAATAGTGGTGTTATGGTTGTTGCTTCTTCTACAGAATATTCAAGTGCCAGGGATACCAACCCAATTGATTCAACACAAGTCTACTATGGGTTTGTTGAGGAGATATGGGAGCTTGATTATATTGATTTTAAAATACCCATTCTGAGATGTAAATGGGTGGATAATTGGCTGGGTAAGAAAGTTAGCAATAATGGGATGACACTAGTTGATGGGACTCGTTTCAGTGACACTAAGGAACCTTTTGTGTTGGCATCACTAGCTAAGCAGATTTTCTATGCCAAAGACAACATCGACCCTCAATGGTTGGTAGTGGTTCAAGGCAAGAGAGGGATTTTTGGAGTTGAAGATGTGGTAGATGAGGAAGACTATGATACGTGGGATTCCACCCCTTCATTGTTTACCGGTGTTCACATTGTTTAGAATGGCCATTACGTTGAGGTAGATGCAGTGTATGGGCGTGAGGAAGGGGTTTATGTTGATGTTGAAATTACTCGCACCTAGAGTGTAACCGTGCAAGTACATAGGGTAGGTTACTTACTTGTGCAGGGGGTATTATATTGTAATGGATGGTACGAAAAACATGTCAAGTATTAACAAAATGAATTATCATTTTTTGATCTATAGTAGTCTACTTAATTACAAAGCAGGGATATTTTGACAAAACATTAATGTATTATATTTGTTGCACCCTTAAATAATTTATCTTTCATTTAAAATATTTTACATATATATGATTCATGTAGTTTTGTTTATGTTTTTTTGATATTAAAGATTACGATGGGCCGGAAGGAGGCAAAGGATTATGAGAAGCAGAGGGCGTTAAGGATTGCCGAGAATAAGACAAGAATAAAAGCTATAGGTTTGTCAAAAATAGCAGATGGATTGATGGGATCAAGACAAAAGATGACACAAAAAAAAGTAGAAGTGAATGAAAAAGTCGATGTCGATTATGAGCCTGAAAGTGATGATGACTCTTACAACGATAGTGATGATAGTAGTGGTTATGATTACACGTGCGAAAAGGTAAAAATTTACCCGTAGTTTATTTAATGATGCGTGTTCCGTGTTATGCAAGACTCTCATCATGTGAATTTGGGAGTTTTGATATTTTTTTAGTTTTGAATTTTTCAATTGCAAGTTGTTAGTTTTGATTTTTCAATTGCAAGTTGTTAGTTTTGAATTTTTATTATATGACCGCCTATAAGAGTGGATTATTTTTATAAAGTTTTCCTTTGTTTTTTTGATTAATGTGTCATTTGTGTATTACTTTTTTAGGAAGTTGGATCTATGGACCCGAGGAATGATGAAGTAAATGATGAAGACGAAAGAATGGATTGTAGAGAGGACGATGTTCCTCAAGAAGAACAACCGTCTACTTCACAACGAAAAAAGAGTAAGACAGTGGGTAGAGGTCCATTTAAACCGGTCCGACCGTCAACACCGATGTTCCTTGAATTTGATGAGTATGATTTGCCAACGGTTGAGTATGAAGATAAGTATGGCAAATTNATGGCAAACAAGTTGGGAATTGTGCTTATAGGATTGACATCAACATCCGTAAATGGAACCAAGTGCAGCAAGTGGAAACGGATGGATTGTGGGCCGAGACGAAGGTGAGTACAATATTGTGTGTCCATTCTAAACTTAAAAAGATTGATTTAGTTTGTATTTTGTGAATATTGAGCATGATTACGTCATTTCATTGTGTGTTTTGATCAGATTAGAATAAGATTCGNTGTGTGTTTTGATCAGATTAGGATAAGATTCTTTTTGTGCATTACTATCAATTCCATATTGGAATACTTCATGAAATGCTAGCATTAGAATAAGATTCTAAAAATCTCAGAATGTTGGAATAAGATTCCATATTACAATTTTTGTGGATTATGATTAACTTACACATTATGTTGAAATCAGAAACTCTTCCACATTGAAGACCCAACAGGTGCAAGAAAGAAGAATTTCCTAAGAGCAATAGCCGCTTGCTTTCGTCACCACAAATCTGACTTATTCAGGCGTTTTATTCGTAAAACCACTGCACCTAAATCCAAATGCGGATAAGAAGCCTTGGGAGTTGTATGAAGGGTACATAACAAAGGAGCAATGGGAGAAGTTTGAGGATTACGTTCGATCCCCTGAATTCAAGGTAACATAACACTTGAATTGAGTTTTTTGTAGATTACTGAGTTGATATGGGTAGTAAGTTGTGATCATATGGAACATGAATTTGTGATGTCTTGTTAGCTAATGAATGTAGTTTACCATTTTTTGAAACAGAAAAGAAGTGAGCTAGGAAAAATGTGTTCCAAAGGAAACATCCATCATCATACACATGGTCAAAAGAGCTACAACAGAAAAAGGAAAGAATGGGTGAAGGAGAAAAGACTTCCAACTCCTCCTGTTGACAACTCGACCGAAGAGAGTAGTGTGGTGAGCAGCAAAGTGCACAATTGTTCCATTGAGTGGTGTCTAGCACATCAACGCCGTACACGGGATGGAAAATGGGAAGTTGATCCAACTAAAGGTGACACGGTTAGAGTAGTGAACCAAGTTGTAAGTTGTTTGACTATTTATAAACACTTGAAATATTTTCATGAAATTATGTTTGAAGTGAATTTCAATAAGCCATAGTACTTGTGGTATTTACTTCTCACAATGTTTATTTCTTCTTACAGATGGAACACTTGGAAAAGGAGTCAAAAGAGAAAGAGAGTGGAGTTGCTTCTGCTTCAGAGGTCGATAATGACGCTCTATGTAAGGCTCTTGGGAAAAGGGACTACAATGGATATGTAAAAGGGATTGGCCGATCTGGTGTTGGAGTTGGCCTCCGAAAGGCATTTGGGAAGCAACCAAGGAAAGGTAGGGATGAGGAATTGGATGCATTAAAAGCAACTATAGCTCGATTGGAAATGAAGATTGAAGCTATAGCCTCATTATCCACGATGAACTTAGCGGGAAATAAGGAAGTGAGCTCGAAGCCACCTCTTGCATTGAATTGGAAGCCTCCATTAGAGGTATTGTTTAACGTGTTTTGTTCTCTCTTAAAAAGCACTTTTTTTATCGTTTGAATTTTATAAAGCGTTTTTATATTGTTTGACTTTTAATAAGAAAGGCAAGCATAACCTAGTCATGATGATGGTACAATCAATAAAATAAATTCTTCTACGTTATAGTACAATCAGTTAAAGTGATAAATTCTACAATTTTCTATTATAGACGGGCCCCTAAAAATGTCGTCTTGCTATGAGTGATGATGATGGTAACCTAGTGGTTGTTGCTGATGGAACTTGGTACCCTAGTGAAAAGTCTTTGATTCATACATCATCGATGTTGCCTGATCACTATAAGGTTAGCATCGACCATCCATATGAGGAGTACAAATTAGTGGAGTTGCCTGTTCCATCGCCTGATGGTGAAACTAAGCTTGGTAAAGCTAAGGATTACTTTGTGATGTGGCCTAAATCTATGGTGATATTTGAGGATGCGGTTAGTATGCAAATCCTTAGCATTAGTTTATGCTTGTATAACTTTGTGTAGTATTTCTATTGATGGTTATTATTCCATATGATGAGTGCTAACCAAGTATAGTTTGATTTTATGCTACGTAGGATGTTGTGAAGACAACATCGCAGAGCAAAGAAGGTGTATGTAGTTATGACCCTATCAAAACGNAAAACACAGGAGTCACATCCCTTTGACATTCCCTCTTCTCAAATTGGTGAAGTTCCTGATCTTCCGGAGTGTGACTTATTGCGCATGTTGATGGTTGAGGATAACCATGAAAGTGTATGTGTGTTGTTCAAGGCACCAACGTTGTATCTCCAAGAAGACCAACATATTTATGTCACATCTACTGACGTTGATGAACTTGTTAGAGGAGTGTGTATAAATGTGTCGGTGATCCATGTGTACATTTGGTAAGCCTTTTAAAGTTTAAACCAACTTTGTTTTGTTACGTTTATGTTGTGCTTACGTAAATATATGATGATTTATGATGTTTTGGTGTTTTGAATTACAGCTACCTCCTTGAAGAAGTTATATCTAAGTTTGAAGGGGGACACATAACCTTCTTGTGTCCCCATAGATTATCTGGCGCAGAATGCAAGAGAAGTTTCTTAGATGTAGTCAAGTATGTGAAGCACGCTTTCAACCGCGAACTAAAAAGGAAAGATTCAATGTCCAACCTAATTTTAGCCCCATACAATGAAAAGTATGAACGGGTTCTTTCTTACTTTTGTATTTGCATGCAATGTCTTGTTATATTTGGATATAATGATCACGTATTTTTATTTTGGTAGCAACCACTGGATTCTCATGGCCATTGATTTATGTAACGACGTANGATTTATGTGACGGCGTAATTTATATACTCGACCCATTGACACAACAACCACCTCGTCAACTGAGCTGTGAAAACGTGTTTGATCTGTAAGTAATTATGAACCCTCAATGTTTCAAAATTTTTAGTAACATTGTTAGTATCGTGGTAATCTATCTATTGATGTCACTTTCTTCTACAACATTGAGGCAAGTGTTGATTTATTTTGGTAGAACTTTTACATCTTCAATTTTGTTTCAGTGCTTACAAGTCGTATAGAGCAAGGATCAAAGAAAATTCTAAAATGGTTTTGGAGGTGACACGAGTCGAGGTATACGTGTGACTCTTTTATTTTGTTCTTATGTGAATACTATAGAATATATTTTGGTATAATGCTCACAAGAGGTATCTTGTTCTTAACCTACGTTTTGCAATATTGTTAGTGCGCCCAGCAAACTGGTTGGATAGATTGTGGCTACTATGTGATGAAGTACATGAATGAAATAGTCGAGAAATTTGGTGAATGTAAGGGTGATGTGAAGCAAATAAAGGTTTGTATCATGATTTAATTTGTTGTTTTTTAATTAGTTTAGTCTTTGGAATGCAAGTAATCATAGACGGAGGTTTTTTGGGAATTTGGTGAAGTTTCAGAGAGGATGTGGTTATGTACACCACTAACCTTGAAAATACATATAAAGTAAGATTTGAACTTTGAACTTTTAAAATGTCAGCTTAAAGTAAGATTTGGTGAAGTTTTATGAAAATACATATAAAGTAAGATTTGAACTTTGAAAATGTTAGCTTAAAACTATTAGTGAGATCAGAATTTTAGTTGAAGGATCAAACGAGAGCTTAGGTCAACTAGAACAGGAATTCACATGGAAGTGGTAATGAACACCACTAACATTATGTTCTTGAATTGCTCATAGAGAAGTCCTTCACACAATCACACATATTACAGGTTTATTTACAACAATGTCAGTGTCTTAAACAAAAGACACTTGACTTAAAAAATGTTAAGCACTGAAGTGTTATGTATTAAACACCATAACATTTTTGTTTGTATCTGAAATTCTCACTTAGTCCCTAACATACTCTCACCATTTAGTCAACATGTATAAATTTTAGTACCCTTTAGTATGATTAACTGATTAATTATCAATAAGAAAAACACATAGTAAAATGGTAAGAAATTAAGAATATATTATGAAAGGAAACCTGGCATATTTGAGACAAATTCTCCTTTGCCCTCAATAGTGGCTCTATCTACGTTTGGCTCATGATCAATAGTCATCTGTACAGCCTGACCCCCTCTTCAGAGAACTGCTCTTGAATCTCCAAGATTAGCAGTTCATAACCTACGAACATTAATAAGAATAGTCGTAACAGCAGTAGAACCTCCCCTGGCAATTTCAGAGCTTTGAGACAGAATCTCTTGGTCAGTTTTCTCGTATGCCTTTGGAATAGATCTTCCAGGGTCAACCCAAAACTCTTCCTAAGAAACAATGTTAAGAGAAAATTTGTAAGGGTAAATATGGTCATATTTACATCCAACTACGATTCATTTCTAAGATCCAACTACTGCCTTTGGAATAGAGTCCAAAATCTCCCTGTATGCTTTTGAAGCCACCCCTCATAGAAAATACATGCCCGTTGAGGTCACCACAAGTGGTGAACTTCACTCCTCCAAAGACTTGCTTTAAGATCTTAACTACATTATTGCCAAGGCCTTATCTATGAGGATAAACACTCCATTTTTGTTTCCGACTCTTATATCCATCTATTTCCTTTTCCTTTTGTCCAATTTATTCGGTCTCTTGTTCGACACATTATGCTATTTTTTTTCCTTTTCATAGCCTGTACTAATTTGTTGAATTCTCTGATAAAGTCGTTCCAAGTTCTGTAACTTACTATGTTGACCATTTCCATTGACTAGCTTCTTTACCTCCATCCTTTCATGATGTCGGAACTCTTGTACATTTGGCATCATATCCTGACATCATTCACGTTCTATTTATCGTATTTGTTTCCTACTGTACATTGTAATATGCATCATAATTTAGTAGTTATATTGCCTGCTCAAAATGATATTCGCATTCTAATTAATCACTGATTTAATACATTATTGATTGTCCTGCTTGAAGTTTTAGCAAAGCATGTCATGTCTTTTTTTAATATGTTTGTTTAGACAGTAGCAGCATATTCATATGTAGTGATTGGAAAGCTACTGTACCCTTTCTTATTCTCTTAACAATAATATCTTACATACTTTACTTACATCGTTTTGTTTTCAATATAATCTTTTGAAGGACTATATTGGAAGATCTGCCCCGTATACCAAAAGAGAGTTGGATGAAGTTCGCGAGCAATGGGCGAGGTTCTTCAGACTAAATTTCTTATTATCCGATGCTAATTAAATAAAAAATGTATTTGATTACAATATTGTTCATACTTTTAATTTAGTTATTTCGTAAACATCTATCCAACTTGTCGTTGTAAAATATATTTATATAAGAATTGAAAGTGTATTGTATATATCTGAATCGTTTACAATTTTTAATTTGTTAATGAAATATTTATATTAGTATTGTAAACTATAGAGAATCGAACAGGGGCAATGGCGGGAGGATGCATATGTATATATAGATATATTATTTATTGTGAATATAGAGCCCATCAAATTAGCATTTGAAATTTGTTTTATAAACAGCACTATTAATATCGTTTGTTAAAAAAAGGATACTAATAGACTACCTATTTGCATCATTTTTTTCTAAAAACGATACAAATAGGCCACCTATTTGCATCGTTTGTTTGTAAAATCGATACAAATAGACTACCTATTTGTATCGTTTCCACCAAAAAAAACGATGCAAATAGGTGGTCTATTTGTATCGTTTTTATAAAAAAACGATGCAAATAAAAGCTATTACCATCGTTTCTAACAAACGATACAAATAGAATTTGCTATTTGTTACGCCTCCAATTGTATCGTGTGTAAAACGATACAAATAGGTGCAAAAAAACGATACTAATAAGCTATTTTCTTACTAGTGGCTTTTTCATTATAATATTATGTTGTTGTACACTTTAGACATTTACTTAACTTGTGCTTGACAACTTTCGAGTGGACATACATAAAACTTTTACTTAAAAGTCGTATAAACTCGTAAAAACTTGCAAAATTGAGGGTAAAACACGCGAAATTAGATCGCACTCTACCCCCTTTAAGAATCGAGTTACGTCCACATAACTCTACCTATTAACGTGAAATAATTATTGATACTTTTCTCTGATCATATATTCAGTCACCCATGTAGCTTCTTCAGTTTCTTGGTTAGACCACAAAAACTTCACTATTTTGATACTTTTTCTATGATTATCCCTGACTTTACTATCAAGGATCTTAATTGGCATCTCTTCATAGGTCAAACTTTGGTCTAACTCTATTGTTTCAGGCTGTAAAACATGTGATTGATCTGGAACAACCGATTGCTCAACTCCATTAGTAATGCTAACCTGCAGGCCACTTTTCCAACTCTTTGCAGCATTTCATAGGGTCCTATGTATTTCGAGCGTGATTTCCCCTTCTTTCCAAACCTCATTACTCCTTTCATTGGTGATACTTTAAGTAACACCATATCGCCAACTTCAAACACAACTTCCTGGCGTTTTTGGTCCGCATAAGACTTTTGTCTGTCTTGTGTTGCTTGAATATTCTCTTGTATTACTCTTATCTTATTTGTGGTTTCTTTAATCAATTGAGGTCCTAGAATCACTGTTTCACTTATGTCACTCCAACATAAGGGACTTCTGCACTTCCTTCCATACGAAGCCTCAAAAGGTTCCATGCTAATCCTTGCATGGTAGCTATTGTTGTATGAAAACTCAATGAGGTCTAAGTGATCCTTCCAATTCCCTTGAAAGTCCATAACCAATGGAGTTGAGCAATCGGCTGTAAAACATGTCCTCCAAAGTTTGTATTGTTCTCTCTGTTTGTCCATCGGTTGTTGGATGGAAAGCTGTACTCATTTTCAACGTTGTACCAAAGTTCTCCTGGATGCTTTTCCAGAATTTCAAAAGAAACCTAGAATCCCTATTTGAAACAATATCCTTTGGGACTCCATGTAGCCTCACAACATGTTTTATGTAAGCCTTTGCAAGTTGTTCCATCCTCCAAGTCTCTTTCATTGGTATAAACACCACAGACATAGTAAGCCTATCTGCCACAACCCATATGGTATCATTTTGATTCCTCGACTTTGGCAAGTAAGTTACAAAGTCCATTGATATGCAATCCCATTTCCACCTCGGTATTTCAAGTAGTTGGACCTCTCCTTGTGGTCTCTTATGCTCAAATTTCACCTTTTGCCAAGTGAGACACTTGCTCACAAATTCAACCACTTCCTTTTTCATCCCAGGCCACCAATACACTTTCTTCAAATCCTTATACAGCTTATCGCCTCCGTGATGGACTGAATAAGGGGTATTATGACCTTCCTCCATGATTCTCCATTTCTAATCCTCACATTTCTGTGGTACACACCACCTTCCTTTATAGCTTAAGCTTCTATCCTCATGGATTTTGAAGTCCGTAGCCTTTCCTACTTTCAATTTTTCCTTTATTCTGTCCAATTTTACATATCCCTCTTGGTTCTTCTTAATTTTGTCAAATAATGTTGGTTGGATACTGAGATTACAAAGAATTATTTCCAACTCTCCCTCCTTCACTATTTCTAAGTTCAATCTCTCAATATCCTTACATAGTTCGTTAGCAATCACTAAAGTATTCACTCCATGATTTTTTTTTTACGGCTGAGCATCCGCTACCACATTGGCCATCCCTTAATGATATTGGATATCTAAATCGTCATCCTTTATCAACTCAAGTCATCTCCTCTGTCTCATGTTTAGATCTTTTTGAGTGAAAAAGTAATTTAAACTTTTGTGGTCCATGTCTATCCTACACTTTACCCCATACAAGTAATGTCTCCATATCATTAAGACAAACGCGATCGTTGCTAACTCAAGATCGTGGGTAAGGTATTTTGCCTCTTATGGCTTCAATAGCCTTGAGGCATACGCAGTCACCTTTCTACTTTGTATTAACACACATCCCAAACCATTTTTAGAAGCATCACTACATATGTCATAAGAATCACTTCCCACTGGCAAAGTCAGCACTAGAGCTATAGTCAAACTCTCTTTTAACGTCTAAAGTTCCTCTTAGCACTTATCACTCCACTCAAACTTACAATCTTTCGTCATTAAGGACGTAATTGGCTTAGCAATTCTCGAAAATTCCTTCTAAAACCTCATATAATAGCCTGCTAACCTTAAGAAACTCCGTACATCCGTCACATTATTCTTAGGTGTACGCCACTCCTTTACTGGTTCGATTTTGTCTAAATGTACTTCGACTCCCTATTTTGACACGATATTTCCTAAGAATGCTACTTTCTCCAACCGGGACTCACATTTCGAGAACTTAGCATACAATTTATTCTCCTTTAATGTCATCAAAATTGTCCTCAAGTCTTTAACATGTTCCTCTTTAGTCTTAAACTACACCAAAATGTCACCAATGAAAACAACCACAAACTTATCCAAGAACCGTTGAAAGATCCTATTCATTAAGTCTATGAAAGTTGCTGGCACACTAGTTAACCCATGAGGCATAACAGTGAACTCATAGTGCCCATACCTCGTACGAAAAGCTATTTTCGGTATGTCCTCATTAACAGTTCTCAATTGATGGTATCCTGACCTCAAATCAATCTTTGAAAACACGATTTCTCCTTTTAATTGATCAAACAAGTCATCAATCTTGGTAAAGGATACTTATTCTTGACCGTCACCTCATTCAACCCCCTATAGTCAATACACAACCTCAAACTCTCATCTTTCTTCTTTACAAACAGTACTGGTGCTCCCATAGGTGAAGCACTAGGCCTAATGTAACCCTTCTCCAATATCTCCTGTAACTGCTCATTCAACTCACTCATTTCTGCCGATGCCTGATAGCCTGTCGAACTGGCTACCAAATATAAACCATACAAGGCTCACTAGGCTACTAGTTAGGGCAAGTAAGGATCGAATCCCACGAGATAAAGGTCTTTACACTAAGGAAGTCTAAGGAGTAAGTTTAAGTCGGTTTTATTTTAGAAGAAGAGTTGTCACTAATGTTGATTTTTAACTTGATTTTAAGAATTAAAGACGACTAAGGTTAGGGATACACCGCTCACTTCTTACATGAGGGCGCAGATTCCTAGGTTAAACCGAACGTAGAGGGGAATGTCAAGGGGAAGTCGTTCTAAGAGTCATGTCTACTCTCTCGAGGTAGCATGACGAGCGGAACAATGAACACGACCTATTGTCATGGCGTGAGCATAAAACGGCTCCTAAGCACTTTTTCACGAAGACTAGTAACGTCCCTTAACTCGAAAACTTATTCTCATGGTTTTCAAACTAATCAAACACGGGGAGTCTTCACTCAACTTCATTTGTCGATCCTTCGTTAAGGAACCTAAGACGACATCTATGGAAGCAAGTCATAGATTACGTGATTTAAAACCCAATGTAGCCAATCTAGTTACCCCCAAGCTCGGTTTTTACTAAGAACCTACTTGTGTCATGAAGGAGGTGAGGGTTTCACCCACACCTTAGAACTAAAAACTACTCACTAAACATTTTATTAATCAAATACATATTTTTATTGATGATTGCAAATTATAGCAAAGAAATAAGTTATTACGATGGATTATATACTAAACTAAACAAAAGTTATAAAAATGGAAGAGCTTTGTTTGATTATCAATTATAATTATAAAGAAATAAGTTATGCAAGTGACTTAATCAAACTACAAAAGCAATAGAGAAAATGAAGACAAGGACAAGATTTAATCTTGATAGTATTTAAGACATAAAGCAATAATGTAAGGACATGATTAACTTGAGAAGAAAACTTATGAACTTTAATTAATATAAGCAAAAGAACAATGACAAGTTTAGTCTTGATAAAGAAAGCTTAAGAACTTGAAATAATGAAAGCAATAAGACAAGGACAAGTTTAACTTGATAAAAGCTTTATAAAACAAAACTTCAAAGTAAGAAAATAGCTACAAGAATTATAATTGAAATGGGAATTGAAAATGAATTAAGAATTGTACCATGAAGCTTGAGTATATGTAATTAAGGAACCTTGAAGCTTTACTCCAATAATACCCCAATACAATGATGATTAACCAAGAACAAGTTACCAAGAAGCATTGTATATCAAACCAAGAACACCAAACGAAGAACACCACACTAACAACACCAAACTAAGAACACCAAACTAGAACATGAACCCAAGAAACCAAGAACATTGAATAACCAACTTTGAATTAACTAAGGAAAGATTGAATTACAACTATTGAATTTATCAACAACTAACCACTAATCAAATACAATTAATCTAGAGAGCAAAATGAGAGTTTCTAATTGTCCTATACTAACTTCTAGCTATTTCTAACAATTTCTAACTGCTGAAAAAACAAGGTTTAAATAGTAGAGTTTAAAACCAAAGCAAGTGGGGAAGTTGAAGAAGAGAAAACTGAAGTTCGCCAGAGCAAGGGGTAGCAGCCGCTACAAGTATGTAGCGGGCGCTAGGCTAGGGTAGCGAGCGCTCCTGTAGCCAAGCAGGCACTACCCCCTATTTTCCTTTCTTTCCTTGTTTGAGGTAGTGGCTTTATGTGTGAAAATGAATTACCAAGCACCTCTCAGTCTCTTGTCGTTGGACCAAGCTAGCGATATCGCTAGTAAAGCTAGCGATATCGCTAGTGAAACTTGCGATATTGTAAGAACCTTGAGCAAAAGTCGAAAGGATCTTATCAAAGGCTTTAAACATAGATCTAACCGACCCAAATCTTAGCAAAGCATAGTACTCCTATTTCATGTAATGTCTCGATTTCCGAATCAACCGGGAAATCCTACAAAAATGAGATAAACACAAAATAAAGTAATACAAGGAATAATAAGCTAAAATATGTGGGAAAGGGAAAGGAGAAAAAAACTACATAAACAAGGAAAAACTGAGAAAGAAGGGAGAGAAAACTAGCTAAACTAGCTAAGAAAACTACGAAAAAAGTAAACAAATAAACGCTACATCAAACTCCCCTAAGCTAGACAATTGCTTGTCCCCAAGTATTCTTAACCTTGAAAAACGAGAAGAGAAAGATGAATCTCTCAGGGAAACGATTAACAAAGATTTAAACAATTTCTCAAATATGAACTAATTCCTTAACACTAAGGACAGTAAGGGAAGCGTAGTTCTCAAGAAGTACTTCAAATAGCAACCTAAGTAGATTAAAGTGAATTTGTGAGTTTAAACTAATAATACTTCATATATTCCATAATATGCAATGATCGTACGGAATACTCCTTGAGGGAGTTTATAAAAGAAACAAGAGCATTGATGAGATAAGAAGTCGTTTAATCACTCACATCTTGCGTAAAATACCCTCTCAATATGTTTACCAAGTGACTTTACTGATTAAGTAACCTTTGAACTTTGCATCTAGGTCTCAAATGGACTTTGAGGGTTGTAATGGGGTTGAGGTAAGGTGAAAGTTGGAAAGTTTGGCTATTTTGAGGAGGTAAACCTAAGTGAAGCATTTACAACTCAATAACGAACTTTGCAAACTTTTGACAATGAATGAAGACCTCAACACAACAAAACTCGATTTTCCACAATAATCCAATGATCATGAAGAATAGAAGTGAAAAAATCGACTTAAAGACCCATTTTGTAACTAAAAAAAATCATCATAAAATGAATAGGACAACATAGACATGTGACTTTTCATCATTTAAAAGATAATCTTTAAAGAAATGATGACGAAAAGCCATTTACTCACTATAGATGAATTGAACAAGAACCAACTTTTTATTGCTAACTAAGCTTATTTACAAAAGCCTTGGAATTTTTTTTTTAATTCCACTACACATCTTTTCTTTCTTTCTTTTTTTCTCTTTTTTGTGTTTTTTTTTACTAGAACGAATTTATATAAGAGGACAAGAATGATGACATGCTTCACTAACTACATAGGGTGACAACGGTTGTAGGTCGAGGTTCATATGTGTGTTGGTGAACAAGGGTCAAAGCACAAAGAAGGAGAACAAAAAATATGTACATATGTGGAAATAAAAGAAAAGAAACAAACCTAATAAGAGTTGGATTCTAAAACAAAATATACAAAATGAGGGCCTTGTTCATATAACCGAGATCAAAGTAGGCACGATTTCAAAAGTCACAAGGCAAATTCTCAATCTAGGTATCCACAGCAAGGCAACTATCAACCGCTCTAGAAAGAAAATGAGACCAAGGTGATGGTCTATAAATGCATGAAGGCTCAAAATCTCACCAAGGTTCAAAGACGATCATTCATGCGGTGTTTTGACAGAGTCAAAGGAGTTGAGAAACCGATATTTAATACACAAGTTCAAACAATTATTTAACATGGTCTAATTAATTACTAAAGAAGTCAAAACTCGAGAACTACCTTTCTAAAGAGTTTTAGGATTTAAAGTTGATAAGAATGGGAAAATCTAAGCTACTAATCTCTTTTCACATCATAGGGATCTAATCCTAAAGCTAACCAAAAAGACCTAAAAAAGAAAAATATCTTTGGACTTTTCATTTTGAATGCATGCGATAAATAAATTAAATGCTCTAAAAATAAAGTAAGGGAAAATAAGAAAAGAAAATAAACTACAAAAATAAACTACATGTTGTATACTAAAAGCTAAAATGTATTTGGATTTTAAAGGAAGAAGGGTGAAGAAAGAATAATTTGGATTTTTAGGGAAAGAGGGGTGAAGAAAAAATTATTTGGATTTTCCAAAATGAGAGAAAAGTACCATCAACAACCAATCATCAAAATCTTAGCTCAAATAAAATCATCATCATCATACATTATCAGACAAATGAAGGGCTCAAAAAGTACCAAAAAAACGCTCATAAACATACCATCGTCATCATGTAGGAAAAATTATCAACAAACCCAAACTAGGAGATGAAACCAACCAAACAACCTCGAAAAAGAAACCAACTCCCTCACTCTTCAAATCAACAAACAACATAAAACAACAAACAACAAATGAAACCAAAATGACTCAACTACATGCCCTTCGTATATACCCTCTAAAAGCATACAACTACACTAGTGGACTCCTCCCCCAAGCTAGGAGATGAGCATCAACTCGATGCTCAGGGAGAAGGAGGGTCCCGCCTATAATTATAGGTGGGATCAACGTCAGGACTACTAACGTTGGTATATGGTGGCCAATCAGAGCGTGGTCGGTCAGGGTAGTTGCTAAACTCAAATGGGCAAGAAGGGTAGGGATCCCAACCCCCCCGTGTATCCTTGCGGCCAAGAATCTCCAGCCATACTAGGATCATCTCGGGGATCACAACCTTCAGAAACTTGGAAGTTGTAACCCGGCTCTGATCGAGTGGGGAAGTAGCGCCAAGTGGGTTGACCATTATTCCAACACGGGACCGGTCCTTCCTTAAGTGGGCGGTGTGGGTAGTTGAGATAAGGGTCAAAATGGCCTGAGGAAACGTGATAATGATACATGGCAATGGTTTGAATCGATGTAAGTTCACGCTCTTGTTGTTGTTGTTGTTGTTGTTGGGATTGGATGTAGCTAAACATCTCTGTTTGTTGGAGGGAGACAGAGTTGAAAGCATTTAGAAGTTCGGAATAAGGAGGGGTTTGAGAGGAAGAGGAGCCTTGCTGGCTCATCTCTGGTGGTACTTCGGAAGAAGGGTGCCTCGTTCCATGACCATAGAGAGGGGATCGAGGACGTTGAGGGGTAGCTAAGGGGAGAAGGTGAGGGTAGCGTCTAGAAAATAAGGAGTGGTCTTTCGGACTCAGAGGTTCAAAAGGAATAAGAAAAGGGGATTCGTTTTCGAACGTGGTGAGTGATGGGTTAGGCAAATAGTAGTGGTGTCGCCTACTTACTAACCAACTCACTTGATCCGGCCTAGAAGTCTCATGCACGAGCCAAGAAGAAGTGAATGAGTCTAAGTCAAACAAAAGATCATCATTCACCGTTTGTAGTGCATGAAAGTAGTGGGAGTATCCTACTTTTCAAGCTATAAGGGTAAGATACCCACCTAAACCTATTTATCCCTTCATGTGGGGTTTGGAGACAATTTCTCTACAACGGTTAACAAACATCCAACGGGTATTAAGGCGTCCGGTCGAGTTTGGCTTAGCTGCCATGTAAAGGCAGCAAAGCTCAGTTTGGTTTATCTTCCCCAAATCTTGTTTGGAAAAGATAGAGGTACCAAACAACCGGTGCAAAAGCCTCAAACTCGGTTGGTGGATGTGACTGGCCAGTGAGGTGGTAGAATGGAACCTATCGAAGCCACTAATTTCCTTCCAGAATTCATGGAGGTGGAATCCTGGAACAGTGACCCCAGATGGTTAAAAGATGGGGTTGGCCGGATCACAACCAAAATATGTGTTAAGCTGTGATAGGGTGATGGTATGATTATTGTTAAACATTCGGAAACTAAGTTCATATTCAGGAATATCAGCGGAATCCAAAGTTTGTCTATGTTTAAACGTACTTAAGAATTCGTATGTTAAATGGAGGTAGGTTGGGTTGACGTTGTCCAGAAGAACAAAGTTCGTCCAACCTAAGTTCTCAAACAAAACTTGTATTTTGGCCTCAATATTTTAAGGCGTGTGCAAGTTTTGGATCATAGAACTGCATAGCTCCTAACATACGCTCATTTAAATTAGCCCATTTTTGGCAGTTCTGGTTAGGGACTCTAATTGGCGGTGGTTCAACCGCATCAGGAGGCCAGGGTAGTTGGTTCGGGATCTAAGTCAACAGCCTTAAGTTTCTTTTTACTTAAAGAGAAGATATTCCTCATGATTATAGAAACAAGGTTGCAAAAACACCCTAATCAAGATAATGATCTAAATGAAAGTGAAAAGAAATAAGAGAAAAGATCCTTAATCAACTAAACAGCCCAGTTCATGAATCAATGGCGACCTCAAAATGCTAAAGATCCACATACAAAAACAAGAAATCCAAAAATAATGCTTGAGTTGTGACAAAGACACACTCAAAAA
Organism: Suaeda aralocaspica; assembly: GCA_016808085.1. Taxonomy (NCBI): domain Eukaryota; kingdom Viridiplantae; phylum Streptophyta; class Magnoliopsida; order Caryophyllales; family Amaranthaceae; genus Suaeda; species Suaeda aralocaspica. Next base: position 2,698,403 of record PYUH01000271.1, read on the forward strand.
TTCAACCAATAGTTTGTAAAATCAAACATAAACAAAACAAACTCACAAATTAGCAGTAATAACTCAAAAACAAAAGTTTTAAGAAGCTAATAGACTAAAAAACACGAGACATGCATACAATCAAATGGAGAACAACATTAGTTAAGTGAAAATAATCAAAAATCTAGTTGGAAGAAGAAGAAATGATAAAAAAATAGAGTGTGAAAACACTCTATAAACACCAATTTGTGGACTAGAAAGTCAAAAGTCGAATGTTTGTGTATGAAACCCTAACTTTTCCCCAAGTTGATTTTTATGATGTTCATGAAAAAATGCAGAATTTTTTGAGTGTTATTATGAGATCTTGAAAATGAAGAAAGCAATTGGAAGATTTGAGTGTAATTTGGATGAGGATTTGAGAAATATTGATGTAGTTTTGATGAGAGAAAGAGGGAGGAGAATGTGGTTTGGTGAGAGAAGCAAAACGTGAGATGTAAAAGAAATAGGGTTATGAGGAAAAAACGCTGAAACTGTGATCTATTCTGGTTAAAACAGAGGCGTAGCGGGCGCTACACAGGGGTAGCAGGCACTACCAGTAGCGAGCGCTACTCTGTAGGAGCGGGCGCTACCTCCCTGAATCATTTTACTCAAATAAGTAAATAGCCTCTGGAAATTCTAACTAAATGGGTTGCGGGCGCTAGTGTACAGGAGCCGGCGCTACCCCCCTTTTTTCCATTATATGCACAAATTCAGACGGAAGCATTTGGGAGAAAAATCTGAACTGAAGTTGTTTTTAGTAGCAATTTTTGCAAAAAATCAAGTTCTTAATGCCTAAAACTTTATGTCGGCCTTAACAAGCCAAAAGAGCTTCATGATATCATGATATAGGGACAAAATGGTCCAAATGACTTATGAGGCTTGAAGGCGCCTCAAATGCTTTTCAGGTAGGTGTTTTCCTGAATAGCTTGAAATGAGTGAAAACGAACCTCGATTGTAGTTATGAGCCAAAATAAGCGATAGGAAGGCTCCATAAGTTCAAGAAAAAGCCAAGTGAGATAATGGAGGAGTTCGTTTTTGATAATATCACTTAAGGGGTGACTCGGGGTTATAAATCCCCGAAAAAGCCCGAAAAGTCACCAACTCTTGCCTCATAGGAAGCATGACACTTATTTGGCTTCAATTTCTCAACCAAAACTTCAAAAAAACCTCGAAGAATATGCCCAGGGGGTTTCCTTGGCTGAATAAGCTCATCAAAGGTAACGGGGTGATAAAATCCCCAAAACTCACAAAATAATGCTCATGAGAAGCCTAAAATGCTCAAAATGAGCTAAAAGTTCATGAAATTATGTACAAGTGATACGGGGGGCCTCCCGTGAGCGCTTGTTTAACGTCTCGAGCCAGACGCAACTTCTAGAAACATGAACTAAGATGTGATTGTAGTCACATCAAAGTCATTTAGGTGCACAACTAGGCCAACATTGATAGGAGTTCCATCAAGGTAAATTTTCAATCGTTGACCATTAACCTTAAAAGATCCCTTCCCTTCATTGCCTATTTCAACTTGACAGAAAGGGAAAACTTGTTGGACAATAAATGGCCCACTCCAACGCGATTTTAGATGTCCGGGGAATAACCTCAACCGTGAATTAAAGAGGAGGACCTTATCTCCCACCTTAAAATCCCTTCTCATGATATGTTTATCATGATAAGCCTTGGTTTGATTCTTATAGATACGAGCATTCTCGTAAGCATCAAGACAAATTTCCTCCAAGGCATGGAGGTCAAGAATCCTATTGTCACCAGCACTTTGAAAATCAAAATTTAAAGTTTTTGTGGCCCAATGTGCTCGGTGTTTTAACTCCACAAGAAGATGGCACGATTTCCCATACACCAGTTTATAGGGGGTTGTGCCTATAGGAGTTTTGAAAGCGGTTCGATAGGCCCATAAGGCATCGGAAAGCTTTGCCGACCAATCCTTATGAGACCTATCGACAGTCTTCTCGAGGATAGCTTTGATCTCTCGATTACAGATCTCGGCCTGTCCATTTGTTTGAGGGTGATAAGACAAGGAAATCTTACGCTTAACCCCGTACTTAGCAAGGAGGGTTTGGAGGGCACGCTTTGCAAAGTGCGACCCCCCATCACTAATAACAGCCCGAGGTACTCCGAACCTCAGAAACATGATATCCTTGAAAATCTTAATAACCACCTTTGAGTCATGGGTGGGGGAAGCAATAGCTTCCACCCATTTTGATACATAATCTACAGCGACCAATATATATTGGTTCCCAAAGGTGATTGGAAAAGGCCCCATGATGTCCATCCCCAAACATCAAATATTTCCAATTCTAGAATGTTGTTTAGGGGCATTTCATGCCTTTTTGTAAGATTCCCGGTGCGTTGACACCAATCACATGATTTCACAAAGGACCACACATCTTTAAACATGTTAGGCCGAAAGAGACCACTTTCCACAACCTTTGCCAAGGTTTTTTCAGAACCCATGTGTCATCCATAAGGAGACGAATGACACATATAAATGACATTCAGAATTTCCAGCTCGGGGATACAACGTCGCAATAGTAGTTCTGAACATCATGCATCAATTCCTCGCCACTAAGGTAGTTTGCATAATCCGCAAACCAAGGGGTAGGGGAAGTTATAGCTACCATTAGTTTCTCATCGAGAAACGAGTCATCCACAAGGAAGATCTCATCCCCCTCAACTAAAGGTAAGCGGGATAGGTGATCCGCTACTACATTTTCCGCCCCACATTTGTCACGGATTTCAAGATCAAACTCTTGTAGGAGTAAGATCCATCGTATAAGTCTCGGGTTTGCATCCTTCACGGAGAGAAGGTATTTCAAAGCCGAATGATCGGTGAAAGCGATGACCTTAGACCCAAATAAGTATGATCGGAACTTCTCCATAGCATGAAAAATGGCTAGAAGCTCCTTCTCGGTGGTACTATAATTCCGCTGTGCCTCATGAAGAGTTTTACTTGTATAGTAAATGGCATGCAGCTTCCCATCTTTCCGTTTGTCGAGAACAGTACCAACGACAAAGTCCAAAGCATCACAGATAAGCTCGAAAGGAAGAGTCCAATCTGGAGCTTGTATGATGAGGGCAAAAATTAAGGCCGCCTTAATCTGACCAAATGCTATAAGACAGTTTTTAGTGAACTCAAACGGGACATCCTTAAGGAGGAGCTGGGTGAGGGGTTTAGCGACTTTAGAGAAGTCTTTGATGAAGCGGCAATAAAAATCGGCATGCCCCAAAAAACTTCTCACCCCCTTGACATTTACAGGAGGGGGTAAGCGTTCAATTACCTCAATCTTAGCACTATCCACCCCAATGCCACATTTTGAGATGACATGTCCAAGCACAATGCCCTCTTCAACCATGAAGTGACATTTTCNATTACAGATCTCGGCCTGTCCATTTGTTTGAGGGTGATAAGACAAGGAAATCTTACGCTTAACCCCGTACTTAGCAAGGAGGGTTTGGAGGGCACGCTTTGCAAAGTGCGACCCCCCATCACTAATAACAGCCCGAGGTACTCCGAACCTCAGAAACATGATATCCTTGAAAATCTTAATAACCACCTTTGAGTCATGGGTGGGGGAAGCAATAGCTTCCACCCATTTTGATACATAATCTACAGCGACCAATATATATTGGTTCCCAAAGGTGATTGGAAAAGGCCCCATGATGTCCATCCCCAAACATCAAATATTTCCAATTCTAGAATGTTGTTTAGGGGCATTTCATGCCTTTTTGTAAGATTCCCGGTGCGTTGACACCAATCACATGATTTCACAAAGGACCACACATCTTTAAACATGTTAGGCCGAAAGAGACCACTTTCCACAACCTTTGCCAAGGTTTTTTCAGAACCCATGTGTCATCCATAAGGAGACGAATGACACATATAAATGACATTCAGAATTTCCAGCTCGGGGATACAACGTCGCAATAGTAGTTCTGAACATCATGCATCAATTCCTCGCCACTAAGGTAGTTTGCATAATCCGCAAACCAAGGGGTAGGGGAAGTTATAGCTACCATTAGTTTCTCATCGAGAAACGAGTCATCCACAAGGAAGATCTCATCCCCCTCAACTAAAGGTAAGCGGGATAGGTGATCCGCTACTACATTTTCCGCCCCACATTTGTCACGGATTTCAAGATCAAACTCTTGTAGGAGTAAGATCCATCGTATAAGTCTCGGGTTTGCATCCTTCACGGAGAGAAGGTATTTCAAAGCCGAATGATCGGTGAAAGCGATGACCTTAGACCCAAATAAGTATGATCGGAACTTCTCCATAGCATGAAAAATGGCTAGAAGCTCCTTCTCGGTGGTACTATAATTCCGCTGTGCCTCATGAAGAGTTTTACTTGTATAGTAAATGGCATGCAGCTTCCCATCTTTCCGTTTGTCGAGAACAGTACCAACGACAAAGTCCAAAGCATCACAGATAAGCTCGAAAGGAAGAGTCCAATCTGGAGCTTGTATGATGAGGGCAAAAATTAAGGCCGCCTTAATCTGACCAAATGCTATAAGACAGTTTTTAGTGAACTCAAACGGGACATCCTTAAGGAGGAGCTGGGTGAGGGGTTTAGCGACTTTAGAGAAGTCTTTGATGAAGCGGCAATAAAAATCGGCATGCCCCAAAAAACTTCTCACCCCCTTGACATTTACAGGAGGGGGTAAGCGTTCAATTACCTCAATCTTAGCACTATCCACCCCAATGCCACATTTTGAGATGACATGTCCAAGCACAATGCCCTCTTCAACCATGAAGTGACATTTTCCCCAGTTTAAGACTAGGTTCGCCTTTTGACATCGTTCTAATACTAGAACGAGATTAGATAGGCATTGGTCAAAAGATGATCCTCCAACCAAAAAGTCATCCATGAACACCTCGATGGATGATTCAAGCATATCGAAAAAAATGGCCATCATACATCGTTGAAATGTAGATGGGGCATTACAGAGGCTAAAAGGCATCCTTTGATAAGCGAAGGTGCCAAAAGGACAAGTAAAGGTAGTATTTTCCTGATCCTCAGGATTAATCGGGATTTGGAAAAAACCAGAATATCAATCAAGAAAACAATAATGCGAATGGCCAACTAAAAGCACTCTAGCACTTGATCAATAAATGGCAAAGGAAAATGGTCTTTCCGAGTGGCTTTATTAAGATTGCGGTAATCTATGCACATATGCCACTCGGTGACCGATCTAGTAGATATCGATTCTCCTTTGTCATTTTTCACAATAGTCATGCCTCCCTTTTTTGGCACAACTTGGACCGGGCTCACCCACCTACTATCAGAAATAGGGGAGATGATGCCAGCTTGAAGTAGTTTGAGCACTTCGGCTCGTACCACTTCTTTCATATTCGGATTGAACCTTCTTTGATGCTCAATTGATGAAGCATTGGGATCATCAAGAAGAATTCGATACATACATAAAGAGGGTCTCACTCCCTTTATGTCTGCAATAGTGTAACCAATAACACTCCGATATTTTCGTAGTACATAAAGCAATTTATCGACCGAAGTGGTATCAAGTTTAGCATTGATTATGACTGGAAAAGACTCTTTCTCATCTAAAAAAGTAATTTTTAAAAGAGAAGGGGTTTGAGTTCTACTTTTGGAGGAGGTGCAACACACTCCTCTCGTCCTTTGACAAATAGGACATCGAAATCATTTGTTATATGAACCGATGTGTGGTCAAGGATAAGCTTATACCCCTTAGCCTCGTTGGTCTCTAGAAGCTCTTAATTGGCTATAAGAGTTTCTAAAGGGTCATCTACTTCCTCCATTACTTGAAAGTAATCAATACATTCACCTAAAATATCAATGCGATGGATCTCGTCCATAATGGGCATTTTCATGGTTTTGGTGAATGAAAAAGTAATTTTCTCATCACCGACATTCAAAGTTTAGCGCCCATCTTTTACATCGATAACAACTCCGGCAGTTTTCAAGAATAGATGACCTAAGATAAGAGGAACACGAGTGTCCTCCTCCATCTCCATGATGACAAAGTCACATGGAACAAAGACACATCCAACTTGGACCGGGACATCCTCTAAAATGCCCAAAGATAATCTAACCGAGCGATCGGCTAGTTGAATGGACATCTTAGTAGGTTTCATATGATCATAATTTAGCATTGTAGCCATAGAAAGAGGCATCAATCTAACACTGGCACCAAGATCACAAAGTGAATTCTTAGGTTCTAAATCGCCAATTTTTAGCGGAATCGAAAAACTTCTGGGATCACCAAGTTTTTCCGGCAGTTTATTCTGAAGAATAGCACTTACTTCCATAGGAAGTGATATAGTGCCACTTTCTTCAAGGCGACTCTTATTTGATAAGAGTTCCTTGAGAAATTTTGCATATGCCGGCATTTGCAACATGGCATGCAAAAAGGGGATGTTGACTTAAAGTCCTTTCATGAGTTCGAGAAATTTAGCAAATTTCTCGTTAAGCTTATGTTGCATCACCCTTTGGAGGAAGGGGGTGACGAAGTATGAGGTTTTAAAGGAGCCTTAGCTTGCTCCTTTTCAGAAATTATCGAGGGTACCTCGTTTCTAATTCCTTAATTGGTCGGGCTTAATTCGACTTCAAAGTTAGCATCATCGAGAACCGGGGCACCACCATCACCATTTTTTTCGTGACTTTCAACCATAACTGGGCTATCATACTCTTTTCCCGATCTAAGATTGATAGCCTTAGCTTGCTCCCTTGGATTTACAACAGTTTGCCCAAGAAACTCAGTTCCAGAGTTAGGAGTAGAGCTAGCAACATGTTGAGCAATTTGGGAGATTTGAGACTCAATCATTTTATTGTGAGCTTGAAGTTGTTGAACAGAGGTGGCAAGATCACCTACCCTCCTCTCATTATCGATGTTAATTAGCTTTAGTTTGTTGGGTCATAAATGATTCCAATGCACGTTCTAACCCCAATTTTTGAGAGGGAGGAGGATAAGGATAGCGAGGTTGAAGCGGCTCCCCTTGTTATAGCCGGGAGGCCAATAAATGCCGGGTTGTTGCGGAGGAGGTGGTCGTTGAAAGTTTGATTGAGGACCACCTCCCTTATTAAAGTTTGAATTAGGTTGGGGGTTCCAACCTTGATTATTATTGTAGCCTTGAGAATAGGCTATCGTTTCCGTAGTGGAAACACAGTAAGAAGACGTGTGGTCATGACCTCCACACGTTTCACAAGACATTACTTATGAAGGGGTGCTAAAAGAAGTGAAGTGCGCTTTTTCTAGTTGTTTGGCTAGGAGGTCAATTTTGGAGTTAAGCGCCTGAAAATCATCAGTTTTAGTGACGCTTTTCCTCACCAAAAGTCTCCTATTGGAGTGCCAAGTTGAATTCTTGGCAACTTCCCCAATAGCCACTTGAACTTTCTTCAAGGGTAGCTTTTTCAATTGACCTCCACACACGGCATCAAGGTTATCCCTTGAGCTAGGCAGAAGACCATCGTGGAAACTCATGAATACCAACCATTCACTAAAATTGTGGTGAGGACATGAACGTAAGATGTCTTTGAAACGTTCACATGCCTCACCCAAAGTTTCATCGTCGTATTTGGCGAAATTAGAGACTTTTCACCTAAGTTCCGAGGTTTTCTCAGGAGGGAAATATTTTTCCAACAAAGCCTTGGTAACATCGTCCCATGTTTTGAGCAATCCCTCGGGTAATGATCAGACAAAAACATAGCTTTATCCCTTAGTGAAAACTAAAACATATGCATCTGGTTGAATTCCGGGGTTACATTGTCATGTTTAACTGTGGAACATAACTCGAGGAAGTTTTTTAAATGCGCAGAAGGGCATTCGGTGGGACTTCCCCCTAATTGAGCATCCTTGATCATACGAATCAAGCAAGGACTTAATTCATGGTTGTTTGCGGTCATAGCGGGTAATGAAATCCCACTACGCAATTCGAAAGCCTAATTACACTAGTAGAAAAATGACCATTAGTAACGCCCCTTTAGTATCGTTTTTAAAAAAACGATACTAATAACTGCTATTAGTATCATTTGTTTGCCAAAACGACACTAATGTGTTTCTATTAGTATCGTTTTCTTGAAAAACGATACAAATGTAAGTACATTAGTGTTGTTTTTTTTAAAAATGATACAAATAATAACCCATTAGTGTCGTTTTTTTTAAAAACGATACAATTGATAAAATAAAATAATTCGATAAATTATGTGTTTGTATTTTTGTCTTATCTATCTCTTCCTCTCAACTCTTAACCTCTCATTTCTCACTCAATTCGCAACTCTCACCTCTCAACCTCTCAACTCGCATCTCTTGGAGAATCCGCCGGCGAATCAACTGGAGACGCCATCACCGGAGAAATCACTAAACTAACAGCAGCCGGTGAAGGCGAACTCGCCGGAGTAAACGCCAGCAATCACCAACAACGCCATTCAATTTCTTCGCAATTCAATCTTGAAGCTAGGGTTCAGATTCGAACTGTTTTGCTGCGGTATTTTAATTTCAATTTCAATTTTTAGCTAGGGTTCAGATTCAATTTAATCTCAGTATAGTCTATAGTTTTAATTTCAAACTGTTTTGCTAGGGTTCAAAGGAATTAATTTTTTTTTTTACATTAAATTTTGAGTTTCGAACTTCTTCAATTTTGTTTGAATTCTAGGGTTTTGATTTTTTTGACGTCTCTATGATTGAATTGATTTTCGATGAATTATTTTCGTTTTTGTGATTTTAATTGTGTTATGAGGGTTTTAACTGTTGTTTTTTTCTTTAATTCGTTGTTTCTTATTGAAATTCTTTAGGCTTTTAACTTTTAGAGATTTATTACAATTTAATTTGTGTTCTGTTTGTCATTTTTTCAGGTGGATAAAAGAAATCCTTCTAACGCAAAGCGTGCGAGAATAGATGGTATAATTTTTTCGCAAATTTTTGTTTTTTTTAATGGTTGAATTTGGATTGATTGAATCTATTTTTGTTGTAAATTTTGCTGTTTTGGAAACTTTTTTAGCTATCTTACTTGAATTTATAGCAATGTACTATAAAGAGCGGTGTTAGTTAGTTGTGCTGGTTAATTAAGTCGATTCATACGAGTAATTTAATAAATTTTTCCCAATTGAACGAATAATGTAACGAATTATAAACCTGTATTGAATCTTATGATAGCAAATTAGGTTACACTGATCGATAAAATTATATTGCTACATCTCCTAATTGTTCAATTTGCCAGATGATGATTTTGTTAGTGATCAGAACAGCTGAATGTTGATTTATGAGATAAGTATTATATGATGAACTTATTGTTTGGGATTTTTATTCTGATTATTTGTTCCAAATTTGGTTATGTGCTAACCTTGAAATGAGTCGATGGTTGAATTATAATTGAATTAGTACATAACTAGTAGTAGTGTTTTACTTTGCTTAACTGACTAGTACGAAGTACTAATACAAATTAATATAAATTTGTTCGTTTTTTGGGTATGTATGTATTCTGTAATAATGATAATTGTTTGTATGTATGCAACATTATTATTACCGTATTTGGAGGATTTTTGGAAGGGCAATTGTGATGCCGAATCTAAGACCACCTATTATTACTACAGCTGCTGCGATTGCTTACCGAGAGTCTATTATGAAAGTAATGCCTGCTGATAGTGATTTCAATCCTTTTATGACGCTTTACTTGACTGATACAACCAGCCTTAATGAGATCAAGCTTGCCAGTGAGTCCAAATCCTATACTTTAGTTTTGCGTTGAAAATGATTTCGTTGATATCGTATTGTGATGTATGACTGTTTCCTAAAAAATGTTGAACTCTATAAATTGTTTTCCATATTATGCAAATTGAGCAAGAGAATCCATGTCAATTTAAGCTTGTGTGTTAGTGGGTAGGCAAATGTCATTTACATATTTGAAGTCCGTATTGCAAACACATTCCGTAGTTTGGCATGCATCTCGTACTTTTTTCCGAGTCCTCTTTTCTGGTTATGTCCTGTAGTGCATCTATGTTTTCAAGAGTCCATTTGTTTGAATGTCGTTAGCTATTCCATGTGAAATGAAAAGGTGCTTTCAACTCATGATTTTAAATTCAAATAATCTGCACACTCTTCTTTTTCAACAAAGATGCTATTCTTGCAATAATTGTTATTAGCCTTTCCCGGATTCATAGACTGGGCATTAGGATGTACAATTGTCACATGTATATCATTTTAATTTTTGACAGGAGAAAGTGGTGTGGTTTATGCTGTCAAATATTATCCTGCTGGTGCAACAACAAATTCACAGGATGGTGTTACTGATCTCTTCGGGAAGTGCTTGCCTGTGCTCCAAGAGATGGCCGAGCAAAGTATGCCTCTGCTGGTAAGCTGTATTTCAACCAACTTAGGAGAAAAGTCATTGTGTATTTAAGTTTGGGAAAAAAATCATTTAGTCAAAAATGAATTACTCTCTTGAGACTGAGAGTTATATTTTGCCAACATTTTGTGTCTCATGACAGGTCCATGGGGAGGTCACCGATCCCACCGTAGATATATTTCATCGCGAAAAGGTTTTTATCGAGACAGTTTTAAGACCTTTAGTTTAGACACTACCAAATCTAAAAATTGTGATGGAGCATATCACTACAGTAGATGCTGTCAAGTTTGTTGAATCGTGTGATGAAGGTAAAGTTATTTTCTTTCCTGTACCTAATTCAAGACTTTCATAACCACGTTTTGAAAAAAAATTCAGTCCCTAATTTGAATTATTCATTCATCTTTCTCCTGTACNTCATTCATCTTTCTCTTTTATGTGTGTCAGGAACTGTAGCAGCCACTGTGACTCCACAACACCTTGTTTTGAATAGAAACTCCCTCTTCCAAGGAGGCTTGCAGCCACATAACTACTGTCTTCCAGTGCTTAAAAGCGAAATGCATAGTATGTGTTTTCTAATTGTTCGTCAATATCTTCAATATTTTCTACTTAATTGAGACAGCTTGGTTGATTTGAACTTTGAAAATGTCAGCTTAAAGTAAGATTTGGTGAAGTTTTATGAAAATACATATAAAGTAAGTTTTGAACTTTGAAAATGTTAGCTTAAAACTATTAGTGAGATCAGAATTTTAGTTGAAGGATCAACCGAGAGCTTAGGTCAACTAGAACAGGAATTCACATGGAAGTGGTAATGAACACCACTAACCATATGTTCTTGAATTGCTCATAGAGAAGTCCTTCACACAATCACACATATTACAGTTTTATTTCCTTATCTATGAGGATAAACACTCCATTTTTGTTTCCGACTATCTTGTGATTGCCAATTTTGTCAATTAATCATTGATTTAATACATTATTGATTGTCCTGCTTGAAGTTTTAGTAAAGCATGTCATGTCTTTTTAATATGTTTGTTTGACAGTAGCAGCATATCATATGTAGTGATTGGTGGGAAAGCCATGGTCCCTTTCTTATTCTCTTAACAATAATATCTTACATACTTTACTTACATCGTTTTGTTTTCAATATAATCTTTTGAAGGACTATATTGGAAGATCTGCCCCGTATACCAAAACAGAGTTGGATGAAGTTCGCAAGCAATGGGCGAGGTTCTTCAGACTAAAATTCTTATTATCCGATCCTAATTAAATAAAAAAGTATTTGATTACAATATTGTTCATACTTTTAATTTAGTTATTTCGTAAACATCTATCCAACTTGTCGTTGTGAAATATATTTATATAAGAATTGAAAGTGTATTGTATATATCTGAATCATTTACAATTTTTAATTTGTTAATGAAATATGTATATTAGTATTGTAAACTATAGAGAATCAAACAGGGGCAATGGCGGGAAGATGCATATATATATATAGATATATTATTTATTGTGAATATAGAGCCCACCAAATTACCATTTGAAATTTGTTTTATAAACAGTACTATTAGTATCGTTTGTTAAAAAAAGGATACTAATAGACTACTTATTTGCATCCTTTTTTTCTAAAAACGATACAAATAGGCCACCTATTTGCATCGTTTGTTTGTAAAAACGATACAAATAGACTACCTATTTTTATCGTTTCCACCAAAAAAACGATGCAAATAGAAGCTATTACCATCATTTCTAACAAACGATACAAATAGAGTTTGCTATTTGTTACGCCTCCAATTGTATTGTGTGTAAAACGATACAAATAGGTGCAAAAAAACGATACTAATAAGCTATTTTTTTACATAAGGGTGCCCAAAATCCCTAAGAGATTTCTATGGTATAGTTTCCTCAGACATATCTTAATGCTCAGATATAGAATCGGATTCAAATAATTCCTCCTTCTACAAGTTCACCAGATTCGTGAACAAGTCTCCGTAAACCACGTAAATGTTTTTCAATTTTCGGAATAAATGGCGTGGTAGGAGTTCCTTGTGATCGGCGTAGCATACAATTCTAGAATAAAGCTAGCAATGAAAAGTATGCAAACAACAAGAAAAATAAGGAAGGAAGGTGAAAGTAAAACAAAAGTCTCACAAATAGAAAACTACTTAATGAAAAACCGTTTTATCCCCGGCAACGGCGCCAAAATTTGATAGCCTGTCGAAGTGGCTACCAAAGATAAACCATACAAGGCTCACTAGGATACTAGTAAGGGCAAGTAAGGATCGAACCCCACAACATAAAGGTCTTTACAATAAGGAAGTCTAAGGAGTAAGTTTAAGTCGGTTTTATTTTATAAGAAGAGTTGTCACTAATGTTGATTTTTAACTTGATTTTAAGAATTAAAGACGACTAAGGTAAGGGACACACCGTTCACTTCTTACATGATGGCGCGGATTCCTAGGTTAAATCGAACGTAGAGGGGAATGTCAAGGGGAAGTCGTTCTAAGAGTCATGTCCACTCTCTCGAGCTAGCATGATGAGCGGAACTATGAACATGACCTATTCTCATGGCATGAGCATAAAACGGCTCCTAAGCACTTTATCACGAAGACTAGTAATGTCCCTTAACTTGAACACCTTTTCTCATGGTTTTCAAACTAATCAAACACAGGGAGTCTTCACTCAACTTCATCTCTCGATCCTTCGTTGGGGAACCTAAGACGACATCTATGGAAGCAAGTCATAGATTACGTGATTTAAAACCCAATGTAACGACTCAAGTTATCCCCAAGCTCGGCTTTTACTAAGAACCTACTTATGTCATGAAGGAGGTGAGGCTTTCACCCACACCTTAGCACTTAAAGCTACTCACTATACATTTTATTAATAAAAATACATATTTTTATTCATGATTACAAATTATAGCAAAGAAATCAGTTATAACAATGGATTATAAACTAAACTAAAGAAAAGTTATAAATATGGAAGAGCTTTGTTTCATTATCAATGTTATCTCAAAGAAATAAGTTATGCAAGTGATTTAATCAAACTACAAGAGCAATAGAGAAAATGAAGACAGGGACAAGGTTTAATCTTGAGAGTATTTAAGACATAAAGGAATAATGCATGGACAAGATTAACTTGAAAAGAAAACCTATGAAATTGAATTAATATAAGCAATAGAACTAGGACAAGTTTAATCTTGATAAAGAAAGCTTAAGAAGTTGAAATAATGAAAGCAATAAGAACAGGATAAGTTTAACTTGATAAAAGCTTTATAAAACAAAACATCAAAGTAAGAAAATAGCTACACGAATTATAATTGAAATGGGAATTGAAGATGAATTAAGAATTGTACCATGAAGCTTGAATATTTGTAATTAAGGAACCTTGAAGATTTACTCCAATAATACCCCAATACAATGATGATTAACCAAGAACAAGTAACCAAGAAGCTTTGAATATCAAACCAAGAACACCAAACTAAGAACACCAAACTAGAACATGAACCCAAGAAACCAAGAAGTTTGAATAACCAACTTTGAATTAATAAAGGAAAGTTTGAATTACAACTAGTGAATTTATCAAGAACTAACCACTAATCAAATACAATTAATCTAGAGAGCAAAACGAGAGTTTCAAATTATCTTATACTAAGTTTTAGCTATTTCTAACAATTTCTTACTATTTCTAACAATTTCTAACTGTTGAAAAAGCCAAGCATAAATAGTAGAGTTTAAACCCAAAGCAAGTGGGTAAGTTGAAGAAGAGAAAACTAAAGTTCGCCAGAGCAGGGGGTAGCGGGCACTAGGCTAGCTAGGGTAGCGCGCGCAACCCCTTGTTTTTCTTTCTTTCCTTGTTTGAGGCAGTGGCTTTATTTGTGAAAATGAATTACCAAGCACCTCTCAGTCTTCCCACGTCGCTTGACCAAGCTAGCGATATCGCTAGTAAAACTTGCGATATCGTTAAAACCTTGAGCAAAAGCCGAAAGGATCTTGACAAAAGCTTTAAACTTCGATCGAACCGACCCAAATCTTCGCAAAGCATACTACTCATCCTACTTCATGTAATGTCTCAATTTCTGAATCAAGAGATAAAACACAAAATAGAGTAATATAAGGATTAATAAGCTAAAATTTGTGGGAAAGGGAAAAGAGAAAAAAATATATATAAACCAGGAAAAACTGAGAAAGAAGGGAGAGAAAACTAGCTAAACTAACTAAGAAAACTATGGAAAAAGTAAACAAATAAACGCTACATCACTGCCATCCTATAGGGTGCTTTCCAAATAGGTGTTGTTCCTGGGACTAAGTCTATGGTAAAGTCGATTTCCCGCTTCGGAGGCATTCCCGGAATCTCTTCCAGAAACACGTCCAGAAAGTCCCTTAATACCTCAATATCTTCGGGCTTAGCAGTCTCAACATGATCTACATCCCTTATACTACAAAGGTAAATTGGAAAACCTCTCCTCACCAACCTGGTCAACCTCATTACTCACACTATATTGTTGTGTTTGGGCCTTCCTGCCCTCCAATAGCTCACCTCTTTACCCTTAATGATTAACGTGATCTTCTGCGGCTCACACAAAATCTCAGCCTTATACTCACTCAACCATTCCATCCCCCGAATCACTTCTAAATCACCAAAATCAAACTCAATTAGGTTAGCCTTAAACTCCACTCCCTCAATTTCAATAGGAACATCCAGAAATCTCCTTAAACATTGTAGCTCTTGTCCTGATGGTAACATTATTGACATATCTATTATATCTACTTTACCCAACACAGGCTATAACTTTTCTAAAATCTTAGTGGATACAAAAGAATATGTTGCACCAGAACCAAACAAAACTTTAACCGGAAAAGAGTGATAGAAAAAGTACTTGTAATCACATCATTACTAACATCAGCTTCACCTTGAGCCATGACATTTAGCTTTCCAGTATTTGAGGTCTTGGTCTAACCTCCTCCATTCCTATTTCCGACTTGAGGCGTTACCTTTCCTCCCATATTTCCTTGGAAACCCTTCTACTGACCCCCAGTCAAGTTCCCTTTGAATTGAGAACCTTGCTCTTCCTTTCTCTTGTTCTTAAAGAAGCACTCATACTCATGTTGTCCAAAATTATTAGACAGCCGACAAGTCACTGAGTTCCCAGCACAGTCCTTCCCAGGATGATTGTTAGAACACTTCTTGCAAAAGTACACACGCCCTCCTTGACTAGCCATCTGAGATCTATTCCCATTTCCATTAGCAGGCTTCCCAAAGTTTCCCCTGTTACCCTGGAAGTTATTGTTGAAACGGGGTTTCTTAAATCCACCATGATTTCCTTGTTGGTTAAGTTTCCTCCACCATCCTTCCTTTTCTCCCTCATCTCACCTTCCTTTAGCACATCCTTCTGTTTCTGGTCTAGGGCATACAAGTGTGCAGCTCTACCATATAGCTCATCCAAAGACTCAAAGACCTATCCGGCTAACTGCAACTGGATGTCTAAGGGTAACCCTCTTTCAAAATGACTACCTTCAACTTCTCGGTTGCCACGGCCTCCTTAGAAAACCTAGACAACTCTATGAACTTAGAGTAATACTCAGTGAAGGACATACTTCCCATCTTAAGCTCCAAAAACTCATCAGCTTTTTGTTTCTAAAGGAACACAGGATATAACTTATTACGGATTTGTTCCTAAAACACACCCCACATGAATCCTGGTAAAGCCCTAATCATAGCCTCATTTTGTCACCACCAAAGATCAGCTTCTCCTCTCAGATACTGAACTGCATGGTTCACCTTATATAAGCTCTTCTGAACAGTCAACTGCCCCAAACAGCTTGTTAAACTCTCTAAACCGTCCTTCTAGAATAGTCGGATTGTGCTCTCCTTGGTAAGTGGGCGGCTTACTTTGAGAAATCTTCTTGAAAAGTTCCCCAGCAGGGTCACTACCTTTTCCATTTCCTCTAGCAGCTAACTGCTCAGCTATAGTAGCTAATTGCTTTAATACTTTATTCAGCTGATTGTTGTTACGTTCATCCATTCTATTTCTCCTGTAGAGGGAAAAGACCTTTATATTAAATTATGTCCAACTCTAAGTTAGAACAACATGAACTTATAACATAAAACACTTTCTCATTTCGTCTCACAAAATAAGTTTTCATTCTTTTAGAGCGAATGATTCACCTAGTTCTGATTGTTTACACTACCATTAAAATAAGAATAAAGCACATAAGAAATAAAATTAATTCCCTTGGTCCTACTTTACTTGAGGCTTCATTTCCAAAAAGAAATTTATTATTTAATTCCTCTTAATATTGCTTAATGGCTTACTTCTACTTATTCAAAATAACATAAACAGTAATCTAAATTGTTCAACATTCTAAAAATTAACTACGCTAAACAGTATTAACTAACTCGTGTAAACAAAACCCCTAAACATTAACATTGTCCTTTATGTCCCTTGACATTACATTTTTCTTGGGTATAAACTCAGGATCATCTTTTATATCATATTCCGTATCCTCTTCCATGTTTTCATCTACATCCTCCTCAGGATCAAGCTCTTCTTCATCCTCAGAATCGGTTACCATGTCTACATACACAGGAATCACTGGATCCGGATTCTCGATCTCATAACACGAGCTATCCCTTGACTCATCACTCTATGAACCAGAAGTAGTTTCTTTCACCACAATGTCTTCATTTTCCTGGCTACCTGGGCTTTGTGTAGGTGGGGTCTCCTCACTTGCATTCAATTCCTGATACTCCTTCTCCTTCTTGGTAATGTAACCCTCTAGATACCTCCAATCACAACCCCACTGACAAATTGCATCATTATATTTAGTGAAAATTGGGAGTCCTCCAGCAAAGTGAAAATCACTTAACATCGCCTTGACATCTACATAGGGCGAATGGTCAGGAAAACAATTAACAATTAGGGCCGACACATGGTCAGGTTGGTCCCATTAAAGCAGCTTCAACACCGTACTCATATACCAACAATAAAACCGTATCTTCCAAATGTACTGAGGTTGACTCTCATAGTCCCTTTCCAATGTCCCCATCTGTGTGTCTTTACTAGGCATGCTATACGACATCCTGCACAACACTTAAGATTAATGGACCATCATTCCCACAACAAAACCAAACTAACAGTTCCACAACAAAAGGTTTGGTGGCTAACATACAA
Source organism: Suaeda aralocaspica (assembly GCA_016808085.1). Classification (NCBI taxonomy): domain Eukaryota; kingdom Viridiplantae; phylum Streptophyta; class Magnoliopsida; order Caryophyllales; family Amaranthaceae; genus Suaeda; species Suaeda aralocaspica. Next base: position 2,715,925 of record PYUH01000271.1, read on the forward strand.
TTTCTTTTACACATAACTACTCACATAAGCAACACCTCATAACATGAACTTAAATGTAGGAAAGAACTGAAATAAAGTCTATCCTCCATGCCCAAACTTCCTACCTAATCTCACCACATGATATTAAACCAATAACACAAAATAAATACCTGAATTCCTTGCATACCTACACACATAATTTATTTTTCAAAAATTTCTATGTTCAGAAATGCAATTTGTAGAAAAATTCCATTTTCAATAACTTCCAAAATAAGAAATTCCACTTTCCCAAAATAAAACTTACAGTACCCCAAAAACTAAAATTTATTTTATATCAAAACCTAAGCTCTAATAACACTTTGTAACACCCTGTAATTTCCTAACTTTCTACTCTAGATTTTTCCGGAAAATATATTATAAATACTTATGAAATTAAATTATTAAACACCTAAATAATGAGGAAAAACCAAAGTATTACCGCCACCGTGATGATGGCTAAGGCATTAATCAAAGTATTACAGCGGAAGTCTTAAAACCAAAACCAATTTAAACATAAACTTCAAACAATCTCAAAACTAACTTCAAACAAACATCCAAAATAGAAATCAACTTAGAACTTTTCTACACTTTGAAACCATCTTAATGCCCCTTAAAACCAAAACTAAAACTTTGAAAAATAAAACAACTTCAAAATAATAGTTATAACATTCCATAAGCAATAAAATAAAAACCACAAAGACTGCACATCAAGCACTCTCACTCCAGCCCAGCATGAAATGACTTATGCCCACTTGTACCTATAGCTTTTCTTATTTTAGACAACTACTCGCCAACAACTGGGGCATTGTAGGGCCAAGTCCAAGACAAAGCCACGCATACAAAACAAACAGTCAGCAAAGCTGACTACCTAACTACTAAAGACTATGCACAAGAACAATGTAAATTAAAAAAAAGGCATACATACATCTTACCGTTGACAATTCATCACCTGTGCATAGACTCAACATGAATAAATTAATTATTACATTTAAAATTTGGATTTCGCATCGAACGGGTTTCCTTTTCTGTAAAATCGCCCTATTGGGCACCAACTTGAGAGCAACTCCAGGAAGGTATAACCTATGTCACATAAAGTGACGGAATTCCAGCGCATTAAAAACATAAGAGAGTACAACGTCTTGTACTCCAATTAGAAGTTATAGATCACTGTTCCATAAGACTCCCCCCATTATTCATACTAAAGGTATATATGTTCCAAGAGTTTTGGTGCGAATCCTCTTACACTTTACGTGATTAGCCGGTTTAACAATGTTATTACTCACCTATAATATCACACAATAACATTCATACAATCAAGCAAGCCATATTAATTATCTTTGAATTAAAGTGATTCTAAAAATAATCTTATGTGTGTCCTCTAATTTAATTTAACTTCTTTTCCTACACATTAACTGTTAGTGGCTAGCTATTTACTTTCTCTTTGACCACACATTAAACTGTGAATGGCATAATTGCTCATTAACTACTATTAATCATGTTAATAAAAATTCACAAACTACTTTTCTTGTTGATTATGTAACTAACCAATTTCAATAACTTCCTTTCTTTATTAATAAGCTATTAGCCAAATTAAACTGATAACATTCCCATTAAATCATATAGAATTTATATTGCTAAAAACATAGAATGTCAAAATAATATAAAATCATGCTTCTAACAAAACTTTTCATGCATGTCAATTCACAATCCAAATAAGCACAACATCATATAATAACATAAAGGATCAACCAAGCATGAACTCTAATTATAATGTTTGTCTTTAGTGCTTACGTACCTTGTAAAGTAGTGGTGATCCGCTACAACTCCCAAAAGTCGACTATTTAAAAGTTTCCTACATAGAGAAAACCGAAACTAAATTAAAACCTTGTTGATTAAGTTCTACAACAACTCTAAACTAACTTAATATATTGGAAACTTGTCCAAAACATTCCATATATGGTATGTATTCAATTCCATACTTTACTTTAATTTTTCTATTGCGAAATACTTGATTTTCGGTAATTTTCCAAAAATGGCAGCTTTGTAAACCTTCTTAAAATCATTTTAAAACATTTCTAAATATCATATTTTGATCATAGCACACTATAGTCATGTTCTAAGACCAATACGCAATACTTAGATGTATTAAAAATAATTATATCTCACTCTATTACATGTTATTGTTTTTATTGGGCATAAACAATTGATAATAAAAATTTACATCCTTTTTGTTTATTCATCTAAAACTCATTAAAGCCTCATAAAAACATCATAAATTCATCATCAAATTCCTTTACATTCTACTAACATCATTATGAAACAAATCTATGCTTTAGAATAATTTTTCATAAGCCAAAACAAGTTCATAATATTTATTATATTGATTTTCTTGATTACAAAATTTGGACAGCAATATAATTCAAGTTTAAAACCTTTAAAAATCAATCTAAACTTTATAAAATCATAATAAATTCACCCAACAACAATTTATGATCATAATATTGAAGTTTAAATCATCAAAACTCAAAAAAATCATGAATTTCATAATTTTATAAACCCTAATCTAAAATTTCATGAACAACAAATAAATTCATGCTTTAAAATAAATCATAACTTCATAAAACATGATTGAAACTTATAAAAACATGATTAATCATAAATATAAACATAAGTTTTGCAAGATTGAATCAAAAGAAAGAAGAAGATTTTTTTTTTATATATAGAAGTCCGAAAATATACCAAACGGGGAAGATGGTGGCCGGCGAAGCAGTGGCGCACGCCGGCAGGCAGGCGACGGCAATTGCGTGCGGCAGGGCTCCATCGATAAAGTTTTTTTTTCTCCGCCAAAAACCGAACTAAAAAAAAAAAAAACTATTTATTTTCTTGTTCGAACTTCCTCTCTTTTTTTTTTCTTCTCTCTTTCTGTCTCTATATTTGTGGAATCCTAAATCACCAAGTTGCAAAATAAAATCTAAAAATTGGGTTTTAAGGGGTATTTATAGGCCCCAAACTAGGATTTGGTGAAATCCCACAATTATTCTAATAATTTGAAATTACTTTTATGTCCTTGCCTTCAAATAATTTAGGAAACTCTAAAATATTCTATTTTCAGAAACTTTTCAAAATATTTAATAAAACAAAAAAATAATTGTTATAAACACAAAATAATTATTTTGATTCAAATTTATTTAACTTCTTGTTTTTACTATTCTTATTAAATATAATTTCTCAATAAAATATTAAAACATACATACAAAATACAAAAGTAATACTTTAAAATACGTGATAATATGGGGCATTATATAACTCCATCATCAATCATGCTTACCATAGAACTCATAGAATACATTAAGGAGTGGCTTAATATTAAGAGCATCGGAATAAGTTTGATAGATACTGGAATACAAACATCAACGAAATGTTGCACAGCCCCTCTATTTAGGAAACACACATCATGTACCATCGACTTATTGAAGGACCCTTCCCGTTGGTTTCCTTTCCAAAGTATCATCATGCCTATAGGATACCCGACGGTTTCTATCCCATAGAATGGGGGAAGAATACAAGCGATTTTCCCACAAGTTTGCGGACAACATGGTCTTCTCCATCAGTGCGGTTCAGAAAGATGAACCATCTTCTGACCCCCTTGATTTGATCACTCCGATAGGGCCACTCACCTCGCAAATAGCCATCTCCTCTAATTCCTTGGAAATCAAAGGAATATGGGATAGCGATGACGAAAATGTATATGTCGAACATGGAGTTCAACACACCTATCACACTCTCATAGAAGAAAATGGTGACGTCGCCAATGTCCTTAGGCCCTTGTCACCTTTCAAAGACAATAAAATTCAAGTTCTCACTCGATCCAGAAGCCTGAACACCGCCCAAGGCCAAAGTAGCGTTCAACTCACTTCACAACCAACTCCACAATCAACTCAATGTTCATGCTAGAAGGATCCGTCGTCACTATTAATCCTTCTCCTATGAAAATCCAAGTCAGCGACCAACCCATCATCAACATTGAGCATGATGATAGTGATGAAGACTTGTGGGGATTCTCCATTGCCACTATTAGACAAGGAGACAAGGCTCCTTTTGACTTCAATCCCTACTCGAGCTTGGTAGTCAACACTCTTCTTCGCGATCAAGGCTACTTCCCGTACATAAGTATGGGAGCAGGGAAGACCCTTACCAATACCCTTTTTAAATATTTGGATTGGGATACATCCCAACTCGAGAAGACTATAAATTGCTCCAAAAGCAAAAGATGGCTAAGAAGGATGGAGACATTGAAATTCGACCTTATACTCTCACTCTAAACGGCAATTCCCTGAAGGAAGAGGAGAACTTCCCCTACTACGAGTTTCCAGAACCATTCCATGGAAATGATGGGAAGAGGTACCCCAGCTTGTAGGTCTTTGCTAATTGTTACATTATGGAAAGAGGAACTTCCCCAACTACCAAATGAAAATCCGAACCGGATGACCTTAGTGCACTAGGGCTTGGGCTACTTTTACGATTGGAGCATGATCCACTTTCCGAAGAAGAATTTTTTATGACTATGAACACTGAATCTTTTGATCGCACCGAACAAGAAGTATTTATGGCTATGAATGTCGAATATTTCGATCCCACCGAACAAGAAGTTTTTATGGCTACTTTTTCAAATGGAGCATTAACTGCCTATACTTGTTCTCATGTGTAATTTTATAATTATAATATCGAATTATAACATACAAATTTCCGATTTTGACCTACAAAAACATAGAAATACGGTGTAGACACCTACATTTGGTCGCCCCCAAAAGCCGATGATTAATGTGTACCACGACGCAATAGGTCCGGTTTCCATAAATTGAATGCCTGAAAATGGATGAGTGATTGCAGGAAACAGCCGATGATAAGTTCCGATGGCCGAGCCACATTGAAAAAACATTTTCTTTCAAATCATTTCATTTCATAAATAAGCGACTTGACCACATACACCGAGGAATAAGCGACTCTTTGGTAATGTTTAAGTATGTTTGATCATGTTTTTATGATTTTAATTATGTTTTATAAAGTTATGATTATGTTTAAAGTATGAATTTATAAAGTTGATCATGAAATTTTAAATTAGGGATGACGAAATTATGAAATTCATGGTTTTATGGTTTTTAATGATTTAAACTTCAATATTATGATGATGAATTGTTGTTGTGTGAATTTGTGATGATTTTATGAAGTTTAGCTTGATTTTAAAGGGTTTTAAAGTGGGTTATTATTGTTGTCCAATTTTTATAATCATGAAAACTAAGAGTAAAAATATTATGAACATGTTTTACTTCAAGAAAAATTATTTTAAAGCATTGATTAGATGTATATGATGATGATGATAATAGATAGTAAAAGAGTTTTATGATTGATCTATGATGTTTAGATGAGTTTAAAGTTTCTTTGGTTTTGAAGGGCTGTTAATACGGTCCCGAGTTGTAATACAGATTTATTTTGGTTTTCTTTTTTTTTTGTTTTTTTACTTTGGTTTACTTTTGAAATTATTTTCAGTTTTCATTTGGTTTTTAATTTAGAAACTTTCGCCGTAGTACTTTGATAAAAGCCTTAGTCGTTATCACGGTAGCGGTAAAACTTTGGTTTTTCCTAGTAAGTAAGGATTAATTTATTTTTGTTTTCTATTTTATTTATATTATATTTCCGGAAATTGCAAAAACAAAGTTTTGAAATTCCAAGGTGTTACACATACTCACACTATGCAATCAAACTAATGGCATTCAATGTATGTAAAATGGGCACAAGGGCCCCCAAAGCCACGGATCCACACAAGTCAACAAGAGTCAAAATATTTCAAATATCACAATTTCTAACATGAGAATTAAAACTACTCTAGCGTGAGCTCTATGTGCAAGAACGCCTTCAATACTTACGTACCTTGTGTTACAGCAATGACCCGCCACAACTACAAGAAATCACTTAGCTCAAAGCTTCTTACAAACAAAAATCGAAAACTAATTAAAAACCTCATTGACTAAACTTTACAACAACTCTAAATTAACTTTTACTAATGAAAAATCAACAAAAACCTTTCCTATATCATCTCTATTCAGTTCCATACTTTATCCATAATTTTGCTTCTCAAAAACACTTAATTTTCGATATTTTCCAAAAATGGCAGCTTTGGAAAACAATTTAAAAATTGTTTTAAACCTTCTTAAACATCATAATTTAACCTTAAAACAACATATTTATGTTTCTAAGATCTTCATGTGACGATTTCACGGCTTAAAACAATTATAAGTCATTATATCATGCACTCAATATTTTACTCTACATGAACATGGTTTTATAAAATTCACAACAATATTAAATTACTTATAAACCTCATTAAAAACTTATAACTTCATAATTTGTACATAAAACACTATAACAATATCCTAAGATCATTATACAATTGTTTTATGCATTAAAATAAAATAAAAAACCATTTTCATGCTCAAAATGATAATCATATTATTATTACTATATTTATTGTAATCATACCTTGAATAAATCTACAGCAATATTATTTTACTTTAAAACCTTCTTAAAATATCATAAACCTTATAATATGATCATAAAACATTACTATAACATATTATAAACATAATTCATTAATTTACAATTCTAAAAACACAAATCCTAATTATTTATATAGACTTTATAAACCCTAATTTAATAATTTCATGAACAACTTATACTCATACTTTATAAATTCTAAAATATGATTATAAACTATAAAACTTGAATAAAACATAACTATAAACATAAATTAAACACGGGTTGAATTAAAATTAAAAAGAGAAGAAAAAGAATTATATATAAATATACATACATACTCGAACGAACCCAAAAGGAGGAGGAGGAGTTGGTCGGCCGGCTGGCGGCGGCTGGCTAGACGGTCGCCTGGGGCTTGCAAGTGGCAGTGCATAAATACCCTTAACGTTTGAAATTACTTTTATGCCCTTGTTTTAAACAATTTAGGTAACTCTAAAAATTCTGAGTTTAGAAGCTTTTCAAAATATTTAATAAAACTTGAAATAACATGAAATATTATTTATAAACATAATATAATTACTTTGATTAAAATTTATTTAAATGTCCTTTCTTTAATAAATTTATTGAACTTAATTTCTCAATAAAAGTATTTAAAAAATACGTAAAAAATACGAAAATAACTCTTTAAAGTACTTGAAAATATGGGGTATTACAGTGTACCACGATTCATGCTTTCCTTATATGAGATTGAATTATCCTTGCTGTGTTGAAGCTTTAAACCTTAGGATCCATATAGGGAGTCTCATATAAACATGGTTACTTTTTTAGATTATGCTCTCATATGTCATATAGATCTCCTAGGTTGCATAAACACCATACTTGTAAAAGTACTCCTACAACCTTCTTAGAAAAAACAAAAAACAAAAATTAAAAAGAAAAGGCAAAAATTTAAAAATTTAAAAAGTGAAAAAAAATCAAAGAAAGTGGTACAGTACATGCATTCATGCATCGATTTAGAGTCAAGGAGTAACCATGACTAGGCCATGCATCAACTCAGAGTCAAGGATTCAAACCATGAGTTATTTTCAAAATCTAAGTTAACATCATTCTCGTATAGCATAGAGTCATTACAATCCACTTGACCACAACAGGATTGACAATTGAATCAAAAGTTTGGCTCATAGGATGTGGTGCGAGTCTAGCTCGAAGTGATTATCTAGTGTGCCATTTGAAAGCCCATTTTTGAGTCAAGTTTGGTTCAAAGGAAGTATCGGATCCATGGTTAGCAATGTTACTCTCTTAGCAAAGATTGCAGAGTTGAGACAAGTTCTTGAGTCTCTTACCCTCGAAGTGAAAAACCTCAACTAAGAGAGAGTCACCATTCAAGATATTGAAAAGCTTTTCATACAAATGACCAACAATGATGCCTACCATGATCCTCCTCCTCTTAAACAAAGGGTTATTGACTCATTTCCCAAGAATATAACCATAGAAGATCTCCCCAAGTTCAAAGACACATATGATCCCAAGAATTGCCTTAGAGCCTTCAAATTCATCATGAGCTTGAAGAAATTGATGAGAAGCGTTACCTTAGGATTCCCCATCACACATGAGTCGATCCCTCAAAAATAGTTTTCTCTCTCCCGAGAACAGACACATAAGCATGGGAAGATTGTTAAGTTCCTAGCTTGTATTTTGAATGATGAAAAACTGCATTGAACTTTCATACTATATGCAAGTTTATGTTTGCATGTGCTGGTACTAAAAAATAAGTTCAATGGATGATAAGACGAAGCTCATGAATCGAGGTCTTGAAGTTTGCATGAAGACCAAGTTCATAGAGTCATACTCTTCGGTCTTAGATGCAATGTCAGTGGCATGAAGGTTTGTAAATGCATTATAAAGGTTGAGATTAGATNATTGAATTATCCTTGCTGTGTTGAAGCTTTAAACCTTAGGATCCATATAGGGAGTCTCATATAAACATGGTTACTTTTTTAGATTATGCTCTCATATGTCATATAGATCTCCTAGGTTGCATAAACACCATACTTGTAAAAGTACTCCTACAACCTTCTTAGAAAAAACAAAAAACAAAAATTAAAAAGAAAAGGCAAAAATTTAAAAATTTAAAAAGTGAAAAAAAATCAAAGAAAGTGGTACAGTACATGCATTCATGCATCGATTTAGAGTCAAGGAGTAACCATGACTAGGCCATGCATCAACTCAGAGTCAAGGATTCAAACCATGAGTTATTTTCAAAATCTAAGTTAACATCATTCTCGTATAGCATAGAGTCATTACAATCCACTTGACCACAACAGGATTGACAATTGAATCAAAAGTTTGGCTCATAGGATGTGGTGCGAGTCTAGCTCGAAGTGATTATCTAGTGTGCCATTTGAAAGCCCATTTTTGAGTCAAGTTTGGTTCAAAGGAAGTATCGGATCCATGGTTAGCAATGTTACTCTCTTAGCAAAGATTGCAGAGTTGAGACAAGTTCTTGAGTCTCTTACCCTCGAAGTGAAAAACCTCAACTAAGAGAGAGTCACCATTCAAGATATTGAAAAGCTTTTCATACAAATGACCAACAATGATGCCTACCATGATCCTCCTCCTCTTAAACAAAGGGTTATTGACTCATTTCCCAAGAATATAACCATAGAAGATCTCCCCAAGTTCAAAGACACATATGATCCCAAGAATTGCCTTAGAGCCTTCAAATTCATCATGAGCTTGAAGAAATTGATGAGAAGCGTTACCTTAGGATTCCCCATCACACATGAGTCGATCCCTCAAAAATAGTTTTCTCTCTCCCGAGAACAGACACATAAGCATGGGAAGATTGTTAAGTTCCTAGCTTGTATTTTGAATGATGAAAAACTGCATTGAACTTTCATACTATATGCAAGTTTATGTTTGCATGTGCTGGTACTAAAAAATAAGTTCAATGGATGATAAGACGAAGCTCATGAATCGAGGTCTTGAAGTTTGCATGAAGACCAAGTTCATAGAGTCATACTCTTCGGTCTTAGATGCAATGTCAGTGGCATGAAGGTTTGTAAATGCATTATAAAGGTTGAGATTAGATAGATGAGCTAGTTGTGGATGACAAGGAACCTTGGTTGCTTGTCATACACAACTACAAGTAAACTTGGCTGACTGGAACAATCTGGGAACAGTGAGGAACCAGTCCTCTCGAGTTTACTTCATACATCTGTATTTTAGGAAAATTTTCTTTCCGCGCAAAATTGATTTCAAAATACACGGATGATTGGTTTGTTATGCAAGTAAGATAATCATAAGTGTAGCAAGTATGGTAGATTATATTGTACTGATTTTATTTGATCTCAAATATAATCAGTGAGAATATTTTCCGTGAAATTATTTCTATATTCGAAAGGAAAATATTCTCTTACAATATTCTATAACATACAAGCCAAAGGCTTATTTAAGATAATCAGCTTGCATACAAACCTAACACTTTTTCACGAGAAAAAATTGAAGAACATAGATTGCAAAAATTCTCTCTCTAAAGGTCTTAACCTAGCGCAAACCTAATACCACATTTAGGTCTTAATTTACTCTATTTCTCTAAGCGTTTAGGCTAGTCAATATTGAGAGACAAAGTGTTGCAATTTGAGCATTCTGTGAGTTCGATTTGTTGGGGAAGTTGATCAGGATCATCTTCATTTGAACCTTCATAGTTGAAGGTTGAGTCGAGCTTCCATAGGTGGAAGTTGGGGATTCATCTTGTGCATAGGTGCATAAGTGATTGTGTGTAATTCTTTTTATTATTCTGAGTTGATTAATAAAAAGAGTGAGTGAGTCGAGGACATAGACTTATTATAAGTCGAACGTCGTTAAATCTTAGTGTTGTTTATTTTTATTGCATTCTGTTTCTGCAGCTTGAGAACTGATTTTTAACTGGTCTCACAATCAATCGAAACATTTACAACAATCTTAGAACACTTAATTCACCCTCCCTCTTGATTGTCACTTGTAATTTTAATTGGTATCAGAGCCTAACTTCTTGAAAGGGTAACACCTAGAGAAGAAAAAAAAGATGAATACTCAAGAGATGATGAACGAAAATGGAGGATCAAGGTTGCCCAAGCTCAATGGAATAAATTATCCTTGGTGGAAGATTTGCATGCAGAACTTTATCATTGGTACTGACTATGAGTGCTAGAAAATAATCAGGAATGGTCCAAAGAAGGTGGCCAACAACACTGATGGCACAAAGAAGAAGGAGAGTGAGTACTACAGCACATATCTGAAGACACTCGAGAAAAATGCCAAGGTCATGTCACTTCTTCAACAAAGCATTGCTGATAATGAGGTAAGTCGTATCTTAGCATTCTCTACTGCTAAGGAAATATGGGAAACCCTAGAGTTAGCCTATGAAGGAACTAGTGAAGTCAGGAGATCTAAAGTTGATATGCTTATGTCTAAATATGAAACTTCTTATATGAGCCGAGATGAAAATATAAAAGATATCTTTACTTGATTTATGTTAATTATTATTGAACTAAAATCTCTCTGCAAAAGTTTCAATAGTGAAGATCTGGTTAAGAAAATTTTGAGAAGCTTGACAGGTAAATGGCTGCCTAAGGTAACTGTAATTCAGGAGGCCAAGGATCTATCCACCTTGTCCGTAGAATAGATTATTGGGTCATTGATGACTCACAAGATGTTGACGAGCTCAAAGGAGGAAAGTACAACTAAAAGCCAAGGGCTGGTCTTGAAGGGAGAAGAAAATGAAGAAGATCTGGATGAGATAGGTCTCATGGCAAGAAGATTTGAGAGAAGTCTCAGATCTCAGTATGAGGGTAAATCTTGGAAGAACAAAGGTAACACAAAGAAAAACTGTACCAACACTGGTTGTTTCAAATGTGGTGAAGCTGGACATATGATTAAGGAATGTCCAGCATGGTAAGCTGATAAGGGAGGACAAATGGAGAAGAAGATGACAAAGAGAGCCATGGTTGCTGCCTGGGTTGATTCTGACTCAAGTGGTGAAAGTGAGGAGGACGAGGATCTAGTTTGTGTGATTGCACTGTTGGGAGAATTGGACCAGATGCAGACCAATTCAGGAAAGAAGGGACACATGTGTCTCATGGAAGGAAACAGCTCTTCCGATGAAGAACAGGTAACTATTTCTGATATGCAAGAACAAATGAGGTATTGTGATAGAGATGAGTTACAAGGTTTTATAGATTCCGCTATTGAACAAAATGTTAAAGGTAATGTTGCTTATATGGCTAACAAAAAGAAGCTAAGAGAAGTAACTCGAAATCTAGCTAGACCTTAGTGAGTGTCGTTCTGTTGAGCTTCAACTTATTTGTACAAAACTGAAAGAAAAAATTTCAGAGCTTGAAATAAGTTTGGATCAGAAGAATATGGAACTTGAGATGCTAAAACCTCAATCAGTCTATTCAAAAGCAGATTTTTATCAAAATAAAAAAGGAGGCTTTAGTAAGCATAAGGAGGCAGTAGTTGAAGGTATAAATTTTGAATTACTTAAACAGAAAACCTTCACTCTAAAACATTCTGATTTGATTTTGGCTTATAACTATATGATTGAGGATGTGAAAGAATTGTTCAAAGAGTATGTAGATCTGAAAGCTTCTCCTACTAGCACAAGTGTTCCTAGTGTGTCGATGACTTATGTTTGGAATAAGAGGGTAAGATATGTGATTTACAAGCTAAAATATCTAAGTTAAAGAAAAATATCAACCCTAAAGTTGCTTTAGGTAATCTAGGTGTTGATATTGAATCTTTATATTTGGATTATGAAACTAAAATATGTGATCTTCAAGCCGAAATATTCCAACTAAAGAAAGGTAAGAACATCCAGACCACTTCTGAACTAGATTCTGAAATGGTTTCAAATCTTAAGGATGAGCTTCATAGGGAAAAATAGGACCTTGCCATTGCTGCAGAGTATAATGAAGCTCAGTTTAGGAAACTTGAAATCATGGAGCAGGATCTGAGTGACTACGTAAGACAGATGAATAGGTTGCTCGATGCCCAGAGTACTCTAAACATCCTCACCTCACAACCTAGTAATCTATGAGGTTTGACTTAGGGCATTCTGGAAGCAGTTCCCAACAGCCTCAGAAGTTGGGAAGACATGAGACTTGGATTTCTGAATTCATGAGAGGTAAGTATGTGCTTGCAAAGGATATGCATGTGTGCACCTATTTTGGTAAGAATGGACATGTAATTGAAACTTATTGGACAAAGCAAAAACCTGATAAAAGAAACCAATCTTATGTTCAAAAAGTCCATAATTAGAAGAGTCACACACATAACTGGTCTAAAAATGGAAAACATGATAAAACAAGGAAGACAAATGTTAAACAAATCTTGGTCTGAAAGGATAGAAACAAACCAGTTCCTAAGGACAAGGAACCCAAGAAAATCTAGGTTCCTAAAACTAAACCATGATTTGTTTGTGCAGCTTAGAGTGAAAGGAAAGCCATATTGGTATTTGGACAGTTGTTGCTCAGGACACATGCCAGGAGATAAAAGTCAATTTCTTTCACTCGTAGCCTATGAAGGAGGAAGTGTCACCTTTGGAGACAATAGTAAAGGTTTGATCAAAGGTATAGGTAAGGTTGGTAAGACACTTTCTCAAGCGAATGATATTGTATACTTTGTTGATTGTTTAAAACATAACCTCTTGAGCATCTCTCAGCTATGTGACAAAGGAAACCATGTTGAATTTTAAACCAATCCTTGTCACATCGTCAACACTTAAACAAAGGAATTGGTCTGTAAGGGGTTCCGCCATAATAATGTCTACATAATAATTCTTGAGTCAGATTCCTAAGACCAGTGCCACTTGTCTCAGTGTTGTAGAGGATGACCATTGGCTGTGGCACCAGAGACTTGGACATGTAAGTTTTTCTTTGTTAAATAAACTATGATCTCATGAATTAGTTACAGGTTTACCTAACTTTAAGTTTGCTGCAGATCATATTTTCCATGAGTGTGCTAAATGTAAGCAAGTCAAGTCCTCTTTTTAGCCAAAGAAGGTTGTAAGCACTACTAGACCATTTGAAATTGTGCACATGGATTTGTGTGGGCCCATGCGTATACCAGTTCGAAATGGTCATAGTTATGTGTTTGTGTTAGTTGATGATTACTCTCGTTATACTTCGACAGTTCTTGTGAAATATAAAAATGAAACTTTTGAAGAATTTGAAATCTTGATAAAATAGGTCCAAAACAAGATTAATCATCAACTGGTCTATATCTGGTCTGATCATGGTTCTGAATTTGACAATATCAGCTTTGTAACCACCTGTAATGATCATCGTGTATCTCACAATTTTTCAGCTCCCAGAACTCCAGAACACAATGGAGTGGTTGAGAGGAAAAATCGCACTCTAGAAGAAATGGCAAGAACAATGCTTCTAGAGAGTGATCTACCTCGAAACTTCTGGGCTGACGCTGTGTGTGCTGCGTGCTATATTTTGAATAGGGTAATGTTGATACCTTTACTATAGAAAACACCTTATGAGCTTCTTAGGGGAATAAAACCAAACATTACACATTTACATGTCTTTAGGTGCAAGTGCTTTGTACACAACAATAGTAAATCAAGTTTGGACAAATTTGATCCTAGGAGAGTAATGAGGCTGTTCTCATTGGATGCTCTTCACATAGAAAGGCATACAAAGTTTTCAAGAAAAGGACCTTTTGTGTTGAAGAAAGTATCCATGTCTTATTTGATGAGACTGACATGTTCAGCAAGCATTTGCAGGTTGATGATGTTGATGAGTTCAAGATTGTCATGTTGAACTTTACAGAGCTAGGGAAGGAGAATTTGCTAAACCAGACTCACCATGCAACTCCCCTAGAGAGGAAAAGTCTGGTCCAGTACAGAATCAGGTAGCTCAAGAGGTAAGGGAAGGAGATAGTGACTCAGAGGCTCATCCACGTGAAGGTGATGCAGCTGAGACCACTATGGAACCCGATTAACCTGTTCAAGGCAACAATGAGACAGGGGGAACTAGTACAGGAACTAGTTCAACATTAGGAGGCACAAATGTAAAATTTGATACAAACAAAACATTTAAGTATAAATCCTCTCATCCCACTGATATTATCATTAGTGACATTAACAAGGGGGTGCAGACAAGATATTCTACTTTACATGCAAAACTGTTGTGCTTTCTATTCCTTTTTTTCAAATGTTGAATCGACTGATTATAAGGTTGCTTTAATAAATCCAGATTGGGTTCTAGCCATGCAAGATGAACTCAATCAGTTTGAGAGAAATCAAGTCTGGCATCATGAACCCAGGAACGAAAACATGCTTGTTATTGGAACTAAGTGGGTGTTAAGGAACAAGTTGGACGATTCAAGTATTATAGTTAGAAATGCAGCTAGGCTAGTGGTTCAAGGGTTTAATCAATAGGAAGGAATTGATTGTGATGAAACCTTTACTCCTATAGCCAGGCTTGAAGCAATAAGGATTTTAATTGCTTTTGCTACCCGTATGAACTTCAAACTCTTTCAGATGGACGTTAAGACGACTTTTCTTAATAGTTATTTGAAAGATGTTTATGTGGAACAACCCCTTATATTTGAGTATAGTGACTTGTCAAACCATGTTTTTAAACGTGACAAAGCTCTTTATGATCTCAAACAAGCTCCTAGAGCATGGTATGAGAGACTTTCCAGTTTTCTTTTAGAAAATGGCTATAAGAGAGGTTCAGCTGACAAGACACTATTCTTAAAGGAAAGGGGAACTAGTCTGCTAGTGGTTCTGATATATGTTGATGATATTTTGTTCGGAGCTACTAATCCTGATTTGTGTAATGAGTTTGCAGATTTGATGAAAAGGGAATTTTAGATGATTATGATGGGAGAACTTGGGTTCTTCCTAGGGCTTCAAGTCAAGCAAACCAAGGATGGAATCATGATTTATCAGTAGAAGTACCTCAAGGAGCTTCTAAAGAGATATGGTTTGTAAGACAACATATCCTATGAAACACCTATTCCAACTTCTATAAAACTGAGCCTTGATGAGAAGGGAAAAGGATGTTGTGGGTAAGTTGTACAGAAGTATGATTGGCTCATTGCTTTACTTAACAGCCAGTAGGCCAGATATATTGTTTTCAGTAGGGTTGTGTGCAAGATTTCAAAGCAACCCTAAAGAATCTCACCTAAAGGTTGTTAAGAGAAGTCTGAGATATCTCAATGGTACTGATGATTTGTGTTTGTGGTATCCAAAAGGTAGCAACATGAACCTTATTGGATACACAGATGCTGACTTTGCTAGTTTTATTGTGGACAAGAAGAGCACTTCTGGAATGACCCTCTGCTTAGGTTCTTGTCTCATCTCATGGGGATCTAAGAAACAAAATTTTGTGGCCTTATCTACAGCCGAGTCTGAGTACATTGTAGGTGCTTTGTGTTGTGCTCGGCTCTTGTGGATAAAATCACAACTAAAGGATTATGGAGTCTGTTTCATAATTGTTCCCATTTTATGTGATAACACAAGTGCAATCAATATTTCAAAAAAAATCCTGTCTACCATTCTAAAACCAAGCATATTGAGATTAGGCATCATTTTCTAAGGGACAATGGTTAAAAAGGTAATTTGGAATTGGAGTTTTGCAGGTCAGAAGATCATCTAGCTGACATTATTACAAAACCTTTGAGCAGAGAAATGTTCATCAAGCTTCGTACCTTGTTAGGTATGATTAAAATTAAATAATGAGCTCTTAGGTCTTGACTTGTCCCCTTGGCTAGTCAAATGATGTCAATTTGTATATACTTTTTTCTTTTTTCTTTTTCTTTTTTCTTTTAGGGCTCCCAAAGTTCTTATACGATGTTAAGCTGATCAATCTAGTACTCAAGTACCTTAGCATAATCTTGAAAAGAGTAACTTGGCACAGACCAGTTGCAGACCATTTGTGAGCCAGATTCTTGAGGCAGTTATTTTAATCAGTTTGTTTATTTTCAAAATTTGAAATTATTGGAAATAAATGAAGTGACGGTTATATTTATGACAACTGCCTTTTTGGTAGAATGGACAATTATCTTTCCAATCTTTGGAGATAACCGTTTGATTTTTACTTTCTGATAAATATTTTGCATGTGATCATACTTTCCATGTTCCATTTCATTTCCTTGATCACATATATTCTTTTTTTCTTTTCCCTCGATTTTTTACTCTCTCACAAACCCTAAATTGCCTAAATTTTTCCTCTTTATCTCACTAAAATCACTCAAGTCTTTTTAGTGCTCAAAATAGAGAAAAAAATCCAGTCTCATCATGTCAAAAAGAAGCACCGGGTTAGTGGAGAAGGATGTTAGTGAGTCTCCTCAAATTGTAACTAAGAAGTCGAAGAAGATGGCTGACAAAGTGATTGAGTCAGTGGTAAAAGATGTTTCGGAGGAAAAAGTTAATGAAGAGGAGAAGGAACCCTTGATCCGGAAGAACTCTACAAAAGCAGAAACTACAAAAGCTCCCACTACAAAATCAACCAGTCCCAAATCCACCACAAAATGAACCACCACAAAAGCGGTTACTCAAAAATTAACCGCTAAAACCACCAAAACTTCCACCCCAAAATCCACAAAATCAACTACTCCCAATAAGCCACCCACACCAAAATCAAAAGAATCCTCACCAGTACCGGTTGAGGTTTCTAAGCCTAAGGAGTCTGAGAATGTAGAGGAATCTGAACTGGATAAAGAACCTGAACCCACATCTGAGTCAGAACCGGTTGAAAAGGAAGTTCAGAAAGAAGAGGGTGAATCAGAGGAAGAGGAGGTTGAATCGAAGGAGGATATAGCCACTGCTATGCGAAAGGAGTTGAAAGAAAAGAAAGTTAGTGCAAAGAAATCACCATCAAAAGCAGTTAAGGAAGTTCAGAAGGAAGTTGAGAAGGAGGTTACTAAACCAAGCACCACAAAACAGCCCAACAAAAACCACAAAAATCCAAAACTCTCCCACCTAAAACCACACCCAAACCAGTGGAGAAAACCAAGAAGAAGGAGGGTGTTGATGGTGAGGGGGAAGTTGAAATTATCATTGAGAAGGAGGGTACTAAAGCTGTGGCAAGCAAGGGTGCTCGAGTGAAAACTGTTGCTAGGAAGGGTGCTAAGGCTTCCAAAGGCAAGCCCATTATGCAAGAAACACAACCAAACCAATCCATAGCAGGCCAAAAGAGAAAGCAATCTGCCGTCGTTGTTTCTACGGGTGCTAAACCCAAGAAAAGTAAGTCTACTACTCCCGAACAATCTTAAAGTTAGACAAATTCAGGTTAGTTTCTCTATTGCTAAGAGTTGGGTTGAACAAAAGTTTCTGCATGAGATTAAGGATGCTTTAGAGTTTCAGAAGCACTAGTGGAAAAATAAGCTATTAGTACCATTTTTTGGCTATTAGTATCGTTTGTAAAAACACGTTGCTAATAAATACTATTAGTACAAAATTTTAAGAAAACGGTACTAATAGTCAAGCTATTAGTATCATTTTTTAAGAAAAAACGGTACTATTAGGTATATTTAGATATAAAAAAAATATCCTAATTAATTTTGACTAAATATAATTACTAGAAATGATTGTTGTTACTAATAATATAAACAAGGTAACAATATTCATTATAATTATATCAAAAAAAATGAAATTTTACACAATTTGTTGAGCTAATTGATGTACACAAATATCTATAACAAATCATAAAAACCAACATAAAAAGGAGCAGCTAACAGCACCTACAACCACCTCAAAACATGAACAATAGCACCACCAACAAGAACATGAACACGAACACGAACAAGCAGCTCCAAACACGAACACCAACATGAGAGCGGTAGCTAACAATAGAAACATGATCATAAGAACATCAACTAACAACGGCAGATCAAACAGCAAACCTGCAAATAGCGGAAATCTTTTCTGATCATAATAAGAACCCCATCTGGTCATTCATTCATTCCTTGACAAATATACTACAAAATCAAATCAGCAATTTGAATTAGAGAGCAAAATAAATTAATATGTATATGTGCATGAGTGACACAAATAGACTAAGTGAATGAGTTATAAGCATGAGGGGTCAGAACCTGAATTCTACAATTAATTCCAAATAATATCCCAAATAATTCAACGACAAACTCAAGCCTAGATGAGAAAGCCCAAAAAAGCACCAAAATTTATATCCAATAAATCACAACCTAAATTAATTACCAAATAATTAACATAAACACAAACAATTAAATTGAGAAAAAAAAAAAAAAAAAAAAAAAA